>PVJC01001706.1:47583-89236 GCA_004026665.1 Murina feae | reverse complement strand
TCAGGAACCCCGTTCTTTACAGGAGCCTTAAGGTAACATCAGCCACATTTAGATTGGTTCTGTTACACCTTCCCACTGGCCTCAAGTGAGTTAAGAAACTCACAGTCTGACCTCTGACCCCTCACTCCCCATTCTGCAGATGGGAATTGGTAGTTTCCTTTTTGAGATGCTATTTTTGGGGACTTTGTGTGTGTGTGTGAATCTTTGTAATAAAATGGTACATTTCTATACCCTTCCGAGTTCATCTAGCAGTATCCCTGGGTTAATTTTCATTCCACTTCCCTGTCTTTCTGGGGTCCATGAAGTTCTGGGCAATGCCCCAACAGTAAAAGAACCCCACAAACTTACCTGTCTTCACCCCTCCCTCAAGGTTTGAGGTTAACCAATCCTTTTTAAAATTTTATTTCTTAGAGGAAGGGGGAGAAAGAGAAAGATTGATTGGTTTCCCCTGACATGCACCCCAACTGGGTTTGACACCTGCAACTCTTTGGTATACTGGACTACCCTCCAACTTGAGCAACACTAGCCAAGGCCGAGAGTAACCAATCTTCTTACCCTTCCCCCAGAAGACCACTCATTAAAAAGCACCACTAAAGGACAACATTTATTCCTTTTCCAAATGTTACAGTAAAACCAGGTGGAAGAGAATGGTTTTAAAAGTTAGACAAAAAACAAAAAAAAACGTACAAATCTGGGATTTGGCCATTAAAAGTTATTTACAACAATGGGAGGGGAAAAGAAAAGAAGTTGTTTCACATTACAGACCTCCCCCCACCCCAAAGCCTAATACTTGCTTACCAAGTCAAAAAGAGACACGGTTGATTCACAAGCTGGAGGTTTGAACTTGAGTAAGACATTTATAAAAACCTAGACAGGGGCAGTGTCCTCCCCTAGCCCAGGTGCCACTAGGCACAGCACGAGACTAAAAACAGGGAAGGCTGGACACTCAGGGTTTAGGAGTGTAGGCACCCCACATCTGGCTCAGGGATTTGGGGAGTAAACAAAACCTACTTGGAAAAGAATTGGGGAGGAAAACAGCAATTGCCTTATGTAGTGGTGGGGACGGGGAAAGAGGTAGGGACAAGGGGCAGGAGCATTTCACATCACTAACCTAACTTGGGAAACTGCAAGGGACCATCTTCAACTGGCCTTAAGAAGACGACCAGGTGGGTGATGGGAGAATCCACAGGAGGGAAAGGAGGAAAGGGAACGTGGCTGGGAGGGGGCAGCAGCCCCTTCCTTTCTGGGCACAGGAAGGCAGCCAGGGCACCAGGTCCAGGCAGTGATCTCACAAGGACAGCACAGTTTTTGCAGCTTAGAGATCACCCACCTGTCCCAACCCAGCTACTCATTCTGCTCGCTGGCAGGTGTAGGGCTACCACTCTCTGGCCCCGAGGGAGCCGACAGCTCTGCAGCCTGGGGCCCTGCCTCCTCTTCGGCGTCTCCTCCCTTGGAGGCAGCGCTAGCCTCTGCGCCCGTGGCCTGGGGCTCCTGGCTCTCCGGGGTGGCGACAGCCTTCCCTTCCTGGGCAGTGCCTTCCTCGCTGCAAGCACCGATCTCCCCCTGCTCCTGCTCTTCCTCTGTGGGTGAGGAGGCAGACGATTCACCCCCACCCTCCTTTCGATTTCTCTTGAAGGAGAGGCCACTTAATTTGAAAGGCTTCTTGAAAGAGAATTTCTTCTTCTTCTTGGGGGTCTCCTTGGGGGGTACATCCCCCTTGGCCTCAGCTCCCTGGCTAGGAGGTGCTGGCTCAATGGCATCACCAGTGGCCCCGGCTGCCTCCTCTGTTCCGTTCACAGGGGGCGACTCCCCTTCACCCTTGGGGGATAAGTCTCCATTGCTTTTCACATGGCCATTCTCCTGCGGGGCAGAGGGGACAGCAGTAAGGGTCAGGACTCTAGCCCACTCCAGCCCGCCTCTTTTCCCTTCCAGACAACGGGGGCCCGACTCGTTCTGCAGCCTCACCCCACACCCGGGGCCCCGTCAAACATCTCCTCCTGCCCTTGCAGGCGCGCTGGGGCCCAGAGCGGAGGCCGCGGCCAGCAGGAGGCGCTGGGGTCCCGTGGCCCCCACCCACTTCCCTGGGGCGCGCTCTCCATTCCGCGCAGACCCGCAGGCGGCCGCGGGGCCGGGCGGGCCGGCAGCCGTGCCTGCCGAGATTGGGCGGGAAGCCACCCCGGGGCGCTGTTCTCGGCACCTGGACGGCCCCTGTCCCGGCTTCCTGCTTCGTGCAAACCGTCCCCCACCCACCGCAGGCTCTCCCCTCATCCCGACTAACCCCTGGAAAAGGGCGGCGGGCCACCGAGGGGAGGGTACCCGCCCCGCAGCCCCTGGGCGCCTCCTTGGCGCGGCCCTTTGTTCCCCGCGAGGCACTCGGGGCGGCCCGGGGGCAGCGCCGAGGGCCGGGGCGGCGAACAAAGAAGGCGGCGGGGCCCGGCCGGCGCCCCCTCCCCGCCCCTCCCCTCGCTTCGCCCGCGGGGGCTGCGGCGCCGAGAACAAAGGGACCAGGCGGGGGAGGGGGTTGCCGCGTGTCCCGGGCCGGACAAAGCGCGCGGCCCCGGCTCGGGGCCCTGGAGGGGACGAGGTGCGAGAGGAGGAGGCCGGGGCGGGCCGTGCCCGGCGCACCCACCTGTCCGTTGGCCTTAGCGGGGGAAGCGCCTGCTGCCTCCTCGGCGGTCACGTCGCCCCGGGGAGCCTTGGAGCTCTGGCTGCCCATGATGCGGGGGGTCTGCTGGGTGGGGGGCGCCCGGAGCCGCCCCGGGCTCGCGCCGCAGGGGAAACTCGGTAGGGTCGGCCGGCCGGCGAAGGGGTGGGGCTCGTGCCCGAGGGGGAGGGGAGTCGGGGGGAACCGAGCTGCGCCCCCGCTCCGCCCGACCCGATAGCTGCACCCGCCGCCGCTCCGCTCCGCGCCAGAATGCCGCCCGCCGCCCGCCGAGCCGCCTATATATATGCGCCCCGAGCTTGGGGCGTGGCTGGGCATTTAAATGAGCGCCCAATCGAGGGGCGGAGGCGGGCTCGGGTCGCGCGCCCCGCTAGTGCAGTGGGCGATGCTGGAGGGCTGGTCCCCCAGCCCGCGCGGCAGGTGGGGTCGGGTGTGGAAAGGAGAGGAGCGGGTTCTCGGGCGAGCTGGGCAGAGGGGCGCTCTGCTAGAGGAGAGGGGAGAGAGCAAACATGCCCTCCTCCCACGGCCCACCTCTCAGCGCCTGGGTCCTGCCCTGGCCGTCTCCCCCTAGAACTCTGAAGGGCTCACGTGCCTAGACTCACCACATGCTGGTCGGGAGTGATGCTCCAGAGAATGTGGTCCTCGAAGCTGCAGGGCTCCTCGCTAGGATCTGCACCCCCTCGTGCCCCGGGACAGGTGAGTCTTCCCTGCGGGCCTGCCCTAGCCAGCCTGGGCATGTGACCGCATGTGGGATCATTCTGGTCAGAGGCGAGGCCCGTTCCTCACCCCTCCGCTCAGTCCTTGGTGGCCGGTCATGGTGAGCCCCCACAGACAAGCTCACTCATGCCCTCAGCTTGGACACCACTTAAGGTGGTCCTGTGACCTGGAAGGGCATCTTCATCTCTCTTTGAAAGCTGAGAAGCCTGGGGCTCAAAGACGTTGTTATACTCTGTCTCACTTTGGTGCTCTTTCCCCCACACCTGCTCCCCTACATCAGGACTCCCCATGAAGCAGGCAGAGGTACCCCAGGAGGGGGGAATCAACAAACCTTCCTGAAGAGAGGGGTAAGACATCACCAAGGCTCTATCCAAGCCTGGACAGGCCATGGGAACCCCAGAGGCCTGGCTGGCCCCCGATGTGTGTATGTGCAGCTGCCTGGGGTGAAGGGATTGTGTGTGTTGTCACTGCACAGCAGGAAGGGAATGGGGACTGGAGGAAGCAAAGTGCTAAAAAGCAAGGATGTGTCCTGGACAGCTAGCTCAGCCTGGTGTCCATCTTCCCTCCAACCTACAATGGGTAAGGCCTCCTGGGAGGACTGAGATTGTCAGGGATGGACATTCCCTCCCCCCACCCCCACCCCCACACACACCTGAGAATCAGGAACTCTAACCATAGAGGGGGCAGCATAGGGGTGGAGAGATAGGCTGAGGTGGCTTCTACATTCAGCACTCACTCTTATACCCTCCATCCCCACCCCCAATTGGATACATAACACTTTCAGCTTCATTAGCACCCTCCCATTTTATAGTCTGGGCCACTGAGGTCCAAAAAAGGAAAGTGACATGTTCAAGGGCACACAACACATACCAGTAGTTGAGGGTAAGAAAGAGCTCAGCCCTAACCGGTTTGGCTCAGTGAATAGAGCGTCAGCCTGCAGACTCAAGGGTCCCAGGTTCGATTCTGGTCAAGGGCATGTACCTTGGTTGCGGGCACATCCCCAGTAGGGGGGTGTGCAGGAGGCAGCTAATCGATGTTTCTAACTCTCTATCCCTCTCCCTTCCTCTCTGTAAAAAAAAAAAAAAAAATCAATAAAATATATATATATTTTTAAAAAAGAGCCAAGAGACCTGCTACAATGGGCTGAAGGCTGTAAGGAAACTCCTGGAAGAATTCTCTGTGGAGATCTAGGGCCGCTTGGTCAGAGTGGGAAGCAAGAAATAGCTTTGGGATGCGGGGGGCACCAGGCCCGGCTGTCGCTCTCTTATGACAGTGACTTCTCTACCCACTGTCAAAGGGATGAACGTAGTGACCTGCATCTCTGTGTTGGCCACATTAGGGAATCCACAATGCTGTCAAGAGCTACCCACCTGAGCTGTTAGGGCTTAGCTGGAGGATGTGGGTGAGTAGAGGAGAAGTTGAGGTCAGAGGTTAAGAGCAGAGCCCAAGGCTCCCGAGTTCCAAGCACTGCCCTTTGGGGATGAGAGGCAAATTGCTTGGATAATCCCAGGAGGAGAAAGGAGCATCAGAGCTCAAGGACCCTGAGTCTCCAGATCCTCAGAGGAGACTGGTCCACAGGGGAGCCCCTGCATTATCCACCAGACATTGCTGGAGGCTGCAGGGAGGGGGGTGCCTGGGAGCAGCCCCTCAGAAAATCTAGGTCCCAGCAGAATCGGGCTTCTGGAAAAAAGGAAGAGGTTTAGAGGATGCTGCAGGAGTGAGAGGGTGGGTACAGCAGCCCCCACAGCCTCCTCTGTCCACACTGCTGCTCCTTCCTCCCCAGCTGCTGCCAGCCCAAACAATGTGTTCATTGTTCTGCGTCTCCAGGGGCCTGTGTGCAACTGTGTGTGTCTGTTTCTTTCTGTGTGTGACTGTGTATTGCTCTGTAGCTGTCTGTGTGTGAGAGACTTTGTGACTGCATGTGTGTGCGACCAGGCGTGTGCAGTTGTGGTTGTCTGCATCCTTGTGTAACTATGTGTGTTTAAGGTGACTCTTCGTGACTCTGAGACTTTCTGGGTGTGTGCTTGTCTATCCTTGAGGTTGGCATGTTGTTGACTATTGTCTGGCTGTGACTGGGTGTATACCTATGAGTGTGTGTGGCTGTGTAGAGAAAGTCTGAGTGTGTGGGCAAAAGAGTGAATACTTTGTGTTTGTACGTGTGCTCATGGGTGCTGGGTATGGTTCAGTGGGTCCCTGAGGCTGTGGTGGTCAGAATCTTTGAGGTGTGAACTTTGGCCAGGAAGAGTGGCAGGGAAAGGAGGAATGGAAAACAGGGTGACTCCAGGATACATGGGGGAAGGGAAGCTGCAGAGACTAGAAACTCTATGTTTTCATACATCCCCCATCTGTTCCCAGCTCTCTGGTAAGGCTCAGACCCAGGCCCTGGTCTGAGAAGCTCCTAGTCCCCATGGACAGAAAGGAATGAATTTCCCTGGTAGGAAGCCTGGGACCTCAGAGACGCAGGGTGGGGCTGAAGATGGAGGACAGCAGAGGACACTGTCCCATAAAAGAGGCTGGGGGGCATTTTGGGATCTCTGAGGGGGGCCCTGTGGTGGGATCAGGTCAGATGCCAGGTGAGGTGAGAGTAAGCACTACCTAGTCAGTGATGGAGGGCCTTCCTAGTCAGGAAAGGTCTGGAGATGGAAGAAGACATCAGCGAGTGGCTAGGTCCCAGTGGAGGCCTCAGGAATGGTGACTTGGCACAGCTCAGGTGGGGTCTGGTGTGGGAAGGAGAGAGGCTGGTTCTTGGGCCACCTGGGCCGAGGGGTGTTCCCAGCCCCAGGGTCCCCATCTCCTTCTGGGAACATCACCTGGACCCAGAGACCTTAGTTCTAGCCCCAGGTCTGCCTCTTTCTGCTCTGTAACTGTGAGCCAGTCCCCCTCTCCTCTTGGGCCTCAATTTGCTTATCTGTACAGTGAGAGGTTGGGCTCTGATTCAAAATCACAAAGACTAGAATTCCTTCTGCTCTCACCAAGGCCGAGTGTCAACTGTGAGTCATATAGGCCCTTCTCACAGGGGTTTTCCATTGAGGGAAGAGACAGGCAATGCCTTAAGGGGAGAAGAAAGACCAGACCAGGATCATGGGCAGCATGGAGAGGGGGCATGTGGGTGGGCCAGGGGATGGAGGAAGAGCTTAGAGCAGGACATAGGGAGAACAGCAAATGGCTTGTGTGAGGATGTGGATAGAGGGAAAGGCCTAGACTAGAGCAAAGTTCAGGAGACAGGCTCCCTAGGATTCGGTGACGGGTGGGGCGAAGGGGTTGAATGGGCAGAAGGAAGTGATGAAGTGGTTGCCTACATTTCTGTCTGAGGGTGACAGCTGGCAAAGGGAATTCTTTGACTGAGACAAGGTATCGGAGGAAAAAATAATTGGTAGGAGTTTGCTGACTCTAGACTTGTCGAGTGCCCAGAGGACACTCGGGGAGATGACCAGGACGCTTCTGCACACAGACTTGAGATCACAAAGGCCCAGGGCCCGACCTGGCAATAAGGAGCACTGCCATCGGAGGCGCAGGCAGCAGGAGGCGACCCCAGGAAGGAGCCAGCAGAGAGGGAGGGAAAATCCCCGAGGATAGAACCATGGAGCCCTTGGGACACCGGGGAGATCCTTAAGACTGACATGGTGCTTAACGCTTAGCAAGGCAGGAATGACCAGCAGGAATGAGCAAAGCTGCCAGCACTGATTACATGCTGCTTCCCATACATTCTCTCCAACCAGTGAGATATGTAGCATCTTTGTTTCCATTTACAGAGGAGGAAACCCAAGTCTGGAGGAGGAGAGTTTATGTGAGCAGAAGGGGAGGAGGTCGGAACTAGCAGAAAGTGGTTTTCAGAAGCTCTGCGGAGCAGGGCAGTGCTAAGTTCCGATGGAGGCATCCGCAAAGGGTTCTGATGCTTTGGGTTTGGGAGGAACAGTCAGATGCTGGCAGGGAGAGGCAAGGCGTCACCGGGCTGGCGGCCCCAGTGAGGAGATTGTCTGGCATCCTGGGTATGCTGGGTCCTGACAAGGTAGTCAGTCAGGAGGATCCAGGCCCGCAGCCTCACTGCCAATCACTTAGCCTTGAACCTGGGTCTAGATACTGAGGTACTTCAAGGCCTTTATTGGGACCCACCATGGAACCAGTCACCAAATCACAGGGACATGGATTCTGAAAGTCTCCTTTCAGAATTTCAGGCAGCCCAGACCTTGTTGAAAAAAAATCATTTTTAAAGTTTTTTAAAAAATATATATTTTATTGATTTTTTACAGAGAGGAAGGGAGAGGGATAGAGAGTTAGAAACATCGATGAGAGAGAAACATCGATCAACTGCCTCCTGTACACTCCCCACTGGGGATGTACCTGCAACCAAGGTCCATGCCCTTGACTGGAATCGAGCCTGGGACCTTTCAGTCTGCAAGCCGACGCTCTATCCACTGAGCCAAACCGGTTAGGGCAATTTTTAAAGTTTTTAATTTAATTGACATACATTATTATATTAGTTTCAGGCATACACCCCAGTTATTAGACACAACTTAGTAAGTTACTAGACATAACATACTAAGTGATCATCCCAATACGCCTTTCCCCTCCCTCTTCCCCTGGTCTGTGTGTGTGTGTGTGTGTGTGTGTGTGTGCGCGCGCGCGCGCGCGGGGGTGGGGTGGGGTGGCTGCGTAATGCACAGGGCCCAGGCACTGCCCCACAGCCGTTTCTCTGACTGTTTCTCCAATAGCCAAGAGGTGTGTAATCTCAGTTCACCTACATATCTCCCCAGGCTTGGTGAAGTCACCAGAAATTCAATCCAGTTTTTCTGGGCAAAGTTCAGGAGACAGGCTCCCTAGGATTCGGTGACTGGCTGGGTGAAGGGGTTGAGTGGGGAGAAGGAACTGAATTCTTTGAGACAACCCATCGGAGGAAAAAAATAATTGGGAGGGGTTTGCTGAATCTAGGCTTGAATCTCTCCCTTCCACTTTCCCAACTTGCAGTTTCTTTTTAGATCCTGAGTGTCTTTGGGGAAGAGGTGGAATGTGGATTGCTTACAACTTTCCAGCCAAAATCCCCCCACTTAGGGAAAGTCCCTTTAAAAGGGAAACTAAAATTCTCTCCCAGACCCGTCCCCAGTCCCACCCCTTTCTCTCCACACTGCTCATCACTTCTCCCATTCAGCCTCTTCCTCCAATGATCTGAACCCAAACTATGGTTATCTTCCAGCTTTGTGACCCTAACAAGACTCTTCCCTACACTGACCTTCACCTCACCATGCCCACTCTAAAATGAGGGCACTGGGTGCCACTTCAGGTTGTGAAAAGGATTCAGTGAGTTATTGTGTTGAGCCAGTTGTAGTGGTGAAGAGCTGGCTCCATCATGTCCTAGTTGTGTGGCTTTAGGCCTTCTCTGAGCCTCACATTCTCATCTGTAAAATGGGGATAACAGTATCCACTTCTTAGGGTTACTGAGAGATAAATGAGCTAGTGCCAGCCAAGCTGTAAAACCAAGCTCCTGAGGTGAGGAGCACCTGAGAAATTCAACAACCATGTTGCTGGATTCGATTACATGACATGCCAGGCAAAGGCCTGACACAAAGTTAGCACTCAATAGTGTGCTCAGTACCTTCCTTCCCTGCCTTGGGGAGAGGAGATGAGAGTCTAGGGCGACCCTGAGAAAACCTTGCAGTCTCTCCGTCAACAATCTTCTGGGGCAGGTGGTAGAGGGACTGACCAGGCTGATCCAGACTGACCAGATACTGAATTGTTCAGAGGGAAATTGATTTGGCTCAATACTTTCTTTAAATAGTAAAGGAATCTGCCTCCCTCCAGAACCCTGAGGATTCTCTTCCTCTTGTCTTGCACCCCAAAGTGTCCCCCTGGGACCTCCTTTTAGTGACTTTTCCCAGAAAGACACCCTCTGGAGCCCCCGGAAGCACATACTTTATCTGTCTGTCCCCTCCCAGTCCATCCACAAATTCTCTTCCCTTCTATCCGCACAAGGGGCCTGGCATCCCGGCGGCCCTCCCCCAATGCCCCTGAGAGACTGAGCTCCTGGCCCCCTTGTGCTCATTTTCTCAATCCACTGAACTTCAGATTTACTGGGTTTTTTAGTTCAGCGGCTGAGCTTCTGCCACCTCAGGGCTGGGGACGTGCTGTTCCCTCCACCTAGACTGTCTCTCTCCACTTCTCTGCTTGCTGCGTTTCTACTTTCCTCTTACAACCCAGACCAAGCCACTCCTGAGGACTTTCCAGATTCCCCAGAGGAAGGAAGGGCTCTCCCCACCATGTACACCATGCCTCTGGGCTTAGGGTTCCCACTCAGCACTTCCCACGTGGCAACTACTCAGTGCTGGAGAGTATGAGTGCAGCCTCGGAGTTAAAGTTTGAGGTGCTTATTAGAGTGGAGACATCAGGCTGCAGTGAATGGATCAACAAACCTGAACTTCAGAGGAGCTGGGGTGGGGAGGGAGGGGTGTTCCAAATTTGAAGCCACAGGACTAGACGGGATCCCCTAGAGAGGAGTGGCTCTTGAAGACAGCGCTGGGACTCAGTGGTGCATAGGACCTGGGAGAGTGTGTAAGGGGGAGCACCAGGACAGGTTCCAGACACCTTGGAACTGAGCGCTGGAGGCCACTCATTGCCCACCAGCGTGGATCTGAGACCCTGGAGGGCTCAAGGCTTGGAGATGCCCTGATGGGACCATGTCCCTCCCCTGCTTTAAACCTGTCCATGTCTCCCTACTTCCTTCTGGAGAATGTCTGACTCCCTACTTTGGCCTTCAAAGTCTTTGAAGCAAAAAAATTTTTTTCTTTGAAGCTCCAAGCCCAGCAACCTCATTTTAGTCCAAGTCCACTTGGCTGCCAGTCTCACCTTCCATCAGTGGGATGACCATTTCAGCCTACAAATCACCAAATCTTTCTCCATGCTGCCAGTTCTGCCTGCACTGCTGTGCCTTCCCTGATGCTCGCCCATCAAGATTCAGCTCAAGGGACCCCTCCCTGTAGGCTTTCCTGGCCCAGAAGACCTCCTGTACCTCATAGAAAACAGTGTCATCATTCCCCTACCCCTGTGGCATTTTACTGAGCTGAAGTTGTCTCTGCCTTTCTCTTTCTATCACTGTGAGAGTCTGGAGAGCAGGAGCCAGGTCTGGTTCATCCAGTCTACCCTACTAGGGGGTTCATGGATGGGAATGGGTGCAGTGGGAAGACTGGGGGTGACAGCAGATGTCCTCAACTCCTGGGTTCAGTCTAACTCCTTGTGTGGGAATGGGGAGAACTGAGAGAGCCACAGAGAGGTGGAAGCGGCTTTATTTGGGCACCGAAAGGCAGAGAGCCCAGGAGAGGTCAGAGTTAGGTCATCTTCACCCTCAGAGAGGGACAGGAGATTGTGCAGCGCTCCCAGGCCATCTTTCTGCTCATCTTGGCTTGGCACAAGTCAGCTCCAGGACCATCATGCGATGAACCTGAAGTCTGTCTTCCCAAATCTCTGGAAAACAGACATCTGTGGCACTCCTCTGGAACCACAGGGCACAGGGCGTGTAGCTGAGCATGCCAGGCTGCCTGGCCTCACATGCCACTCAGCCATGAACTAGCAGATGTCTTTAGGCAAGTAGTCATCTAATGGCTTTGAGCCAGTCTCATCGGAGGATAATGAAAACAATGACGGTACCCACCTCCCAGGGTTGTGATGAGAAAGAAAACTGAGCTCAGCCAGGGTGGCTCAGTGGTTGAGCATGGACCTATGAACCAGGAGGTCACAGTTCGATTCCTGGTCAGGGCACATGCTTGGTTGCAGGCTCAATCCCCAGTGTGGGGCATGCAGGAGGCAGCCAATCAATGATTCTCTCTCAGCATTGATGTTTCTATCTTTCTCTCTCCCTACCTCTCTGAAATCAATAAGAATAGTTTTAAGATAAGTGAATGCAAAGCTTAAGCATGGTACCTGGCAGAGATCAATGTGCAATAAATATTATTTGTTATGATTATTTCTACTTTATCAAGAGACCTGGGTTCTGGTCCCAGATCTGCCATGTTTTCCTCTCTGGGCCTGCCTGAGTTTCCATCTGTAAAATAGGTGAGTGTTGAAGGGTTAAATGAGATAATGGATGTGGCAGAGGCTTCCAAGGTGAATGACTACCTCTGTCCCTGGGATGTTTATCTCCTGGGGAATGCAGGGGGTTGTCAGGTCTTTACTGGGCTCTCAGCCCAAGCAGTGTCTGCTGCCACAGGGCCAGCCCATCTCCTCCCCTCTGCTCACAAGGCTGGCCAGCAGGGACTATGGTTAGACAGGACGAAGGACTTCCTTCCGAGCTGCAGGATACTACCCTGGAGAGAAGCCAGAGGTCTGGGGCTTGAAGCTGCTGAGGGGAGGGGTTGCTTTTAGGGAAATGGCCAGGCCAGCCTGGTCAGGCCAGAATGGTGCATTGGGTGAATCAGCTCTGCAGTGACCTCACTCTGGACATCCTGGAGGGGCCCTGTTTAAACCTGCTCTGTGGCTCCCAAGATCACAAAAACAATAGACAGGAACAGAGATGGCAATAGGGGTACGTGAGGACGGCCAGCCAGAGGCCAGAGGCCACCCAATAGCCACATGCTGTTTCCTCTGTCCAGAACACTCTTCCCAGGGTCTGGAGCGGTTGACCCCTCATTCTTCAGGCCTTGTCCGAGAGTTAACCCCCTCAGTCAAGACTTTCTGCCCATCAAATGCATTCATTCAACACTGAGCGCTAATCAAGAGTCAGGCACTCTTCCAGATCTGTGAGCAAGACCAAATCCTGCCCATTACATATAAAGTAGCATCTGTCCACCTTGTTCTTCTTAAACACAGAACATTTTCTCTCGGACCTCTTTTTATTGTCTGTCTCCCCAACCAGAATATAAGCTCCATGAGGGTAGGGATTTCAACTACATGTTTCACTAAATGTGAACCCTGTGACTCAGTGTATAAACCTGACACAAACCACTAAGAAGGCCCTTGATAAATATTTGTTGAATAAATAAATGGACACAGAGACCAAAGATAGATACACAGAAACTGAGCCATGCTGAAAGGATGCAGTGCTCAGAGATGCACAGAAATGTAAGCATGCGCGCACAACAGGATGATCCCCACGACAGCGCCTGTCAAGTGGACCCTGCCTTCCTTCCCTGAGGGTATTCAGCTTAGTCACCAAGCCAACGGCTGGAGTCACTCCTGATCCAGTTGGTGCCCAAAGTCACGACCTATCCTGGTCCCAGCACTCCTCATGCAGGACACAAAGTTGGCATTATTTGAGGAACCCTGTTTGGAACTCTTATTTTACTTTTTCAGATGTCTTCTGAAGAACAGGAATTTTAATATAGTTAAAATATGCTAATCTTTTAAAATATGTGTGTGGTGGTGGGAGAAAGGCAGGGATAAATAACCCCGCAGAAAACCCCACCCAGCCCATGTGCCTCTTCTTCTTTTTTTAAGATTTTTATTAATATCAGAGAGGAAGGGAGAGAGATAGACACATAATGATAAGAGAGAATCATTGATCAGCTGCTTCCTGCACTCCTCCTACCAGGGATTGACCCTGCCACTGGGGCAGGTGCCCTGACCGAATCCTGATCTGGTTCGTAGGTCGATGCTCAGCCTTCTGAGCAACACCAGCCAGGCCCACGTGCCTCTCGCATTTCTGCTCCACTCCTCCTAGTCCTGAAGTCTGCAGCAGCCGCGCCCCGCCCCAACCCTCCCCTAGGCTCCGCCCCCACACCACGCCCCTCCGTGGTCTCCCCCCCTCTCCAGGCCTCGCCCCTCACCGGTTCTCACGGGCGCAGAGGAACTAGATGTCTCTTCCTCTTGCCCAGGAATTGGTAGTTAATATTCTGCCACCGGTGCGTCCACCTGGAGGGCGGGAAAATTTGGCAGACAAGATGGGAGCAAGGCTCCCCTATGCCCCCAGGGCTCCGCCCACTCCGCTTAACCACGCCCCCTACCCGCTCTCCGCCCCTCAGGCACCGCCCTTCCCAGTTCCGCCCCGCCTCCGGCGCGCAGGACCCGCCAAGCCCAGCCCATCCAACTCCTGACTGGCATCTCGGCTGTGGGGATCCGCCCCTTCTCAAGGCCCCGCCCCTGCGGTAGGCCCCGCCCACAGCCCCGCCCCTGGGCCCCTCGCTCACGTGAGGCGCGGACGCGCGCCGTAGCAGCTGGGCCACCGCGCGGAGGGAATGTCCGCCAGGCCCGTGGCGCCCGGCAGCAGCAGCAGGTTGCGCGCCGGCCAGCGCCACGCGGCGCCGGGCGGGAGGCGGCGCTGCGGGCTCAGCCAGTAGTCCCCCAGACTGCGGCGGGCGGCGGGCGCCGGCACGGACGGGCCCCGGCTGCCCCAGAAACACAGCTCCTGGTCCAGGCGGTGCGGTGGCGTGGCCCGGGGTCGCCTGCGGGGACGTGGGGCAGCGGTCACCCGGGAGGGGACACCCCGGGAGGGGACGACGAGCGGGGAGGACGACGAGGGGCCGCCCCGGATCAGAGGAGAAGAAGCGAAGGCCGGGGTCACTCCTGGGGCATCCGAGGGACGGGGAGGGGACTGCAGGCCCCCATCGGGCCTTCCCCGGGGCCGGCGCCGCCTTCCCCACCTGCCCGACCAGGGCCCCTGATGCTGCCAGCGCCCTCCCCCGAGCCCCTCACCGGGAAAGAAGGAAATTCACCACGAAGTGGGCAGTCTCGGTGAAGAGCATGGTGTCGTGGCCGCCGGGCCAGCTTCGGCCTCTTTAATAGCCGCCCGGGCGTGGAGGGGCCGAAAGCCCATAGTCCCCCTGGGCCGGCTGTTTTTAGCCGGAGGCCTCCGCTGGCAGCCGGGCGGGGTCCAGTCCGTGTCTGACTTCACCAGCCGCTTTGGTGGGAGCGAGCTGCTCACCCGATCGTAAGCGTCCCCTGAGACACTGCCCCCGGACCTGGGACCGAAGGGCAAGGCGGGCAGAGGGGGCTGAGGGCAGGAGGGTCAGCTGCCGGTGAACAAACCCTTCCTGTTCCACTCCAGCCGCCACTCACACCTCAAAAGGCCTCCCTGCTCCCAGGCTTAGGAGCCCCGTCGGCCCTTTCAGGGCCTCCTCCCCTTGCTCCGGGGCACTCTTAACTGCCAGAGGCTCTCAGCCAGCTCAGGAATTCTTACCTAGTTCAGGAATGCGCTTCTGGGAGCTCCGGGACCCTAAACTGTCTGCAAAGTTTCAAACAAGTACATTTCTGGAAAGAGTCTAGAAAGGGTTCCTGACTACCTCCCCTCCCCCTAAAAAAGGCCTTAATCCCGCCCCACCCACTCTTCGCAGAAAGGGAGACCGGTTCAGAGGAGTAGAGAAAAGCCAAAAGCAAAACCCTGGCTTCCTACTACTCCGCCCCTCACCCCTCACCCCCACAAAGAGTGAGATGGCTCTTCTGTGCCCTTGTCCTGCTCAGAGCATGGGGTCCAGGGCTCAGAGCCCTCAACCCCTTGGGATCCTGAGCCACGTTCTGGCCCAGCGCCCTCTCCCACACTGCCAGTTTGGGCTATTTCCCCCCCAGTGACTCATACTGGCCCTGGGGAGAGTGGGCAGCTGTTTTGAGCCCCCAGAGTCCTGCACAGGTCCTGACTTGCCCCCGCCCCCGCCCCCAATTGTGCAACCACATTTGGGGACTTAATCTCTTTTTCTTCCTTAGGGAATCTCCTCTCATTCCTTCCCCTTTCTTCCTCTCCAACCTCTCCCTCCCTGTCGGCTCCCTCCCTGCAGCAAACAAACAGGCTGCAGTCCTTCCTATCTCTGAAAAAGAAGGCGCTCCTTCAACCCTGTGTCCTCCTCCAGATCCCTTCACAGCCAACCTCTCGGAAAGAGTTGTGTGCACACTCTTTCTACCCCAGCACTCACACAGTGTGGCTTCCGCCCCCACCCCTCACCAAGGTCACCACTGACAACCGTGTTGCTAAATCCAAAGGATGCTCTCAGGCTTTATCTGACTTGACCCCTTAGCCCTGGTGGCTTCGGCACAGTCACATACTCTCTCCTGTTTGAGGTACTTTTGTGTCCTTGTTTTTCTGGACACTGTACTCTTGATTGTCTTATCTTACTGATTGCTGCCACGTGGCAAATCTCTCATCTGTTGCTCATGGCCTAAACATAGGTGTTCCCGGGCCCTCCGCAGTCTGTCCCCAGGGATCTCCTCCCATCGGTTCCCATGCCTTTGGTGTCCACTTGTGTCAGAGACTCACTTCTTTCTTTCAGCCCTGACCTCTCTTCCCTGCTCCACACCTGACTCTTGGACCCCGCCCCCTCGGTGAGCCACCTCACAGGAAACATGCCCAGCACCTGCCCTTCCTCTCATGTTCCCCAGCTTGGCCCTTTTCTCTGTTGCCTGAACTGGAAATCTGGGCTTGATTCTATATTCTTTCGATATTGATTCTTCTTGATTCTACTCCTTTTGATATTCAAGGAGTTACAAAATCCTGTCCTCTCCGAGACACATCCAAATCCCATTGCTTCTCTCCATTTCCACTGCTCACACCTGGACCCAGTACCTGTCGCCTTGCACCTGGGAGGCGTTCTGTTCCCACAAAGCAACCAGGGTTGTCTTTCCAAACATGAGTATGTCCCTCTGCACAGTGTCTTCACCAAAAGGTTCACCCATGGCACACACCAATGCCAGTGCTGGGACATTTCCCAGCCCTAGGTGTTTGCCTGGATAACTGCTTCTGATCTCCGTTCCAGTGTCAGTTCCCTAGGGAAGCCATTCTGGACACCCCCAGCGACTCTGCTTTTCCTCCTCCTACGGCACTGTGGCTTCTCCTCTGTGGACTTACCGAGCAGTCATTCGCTAGCTAATCTAACCTGCAGCCATTCTACAAAATCCTGAGCCCTCCCATTTTAGGCCCTGGCAGAGTCGGGATGAGTATTGTCTTCACTGAATCCATATCGTAATGGGCTAGACAGCCATTCAACAGGAATAAAAGAATATAGTGAGTGCACAGTGGGATAACTAGGTGCTATGGGAGGGCAGAGCCTTCTCTGAGAAGTGACCATTGGTGGAGATCTAAAGGGTCAGTGGGATTGGAAAGGAGGCTATTCCAGGCAGAAGGACCGGTGTACTTAAAGGTGGGGAAAATGTTTAGTGAAGAGCTGAGGGGTGTCCAGTGTGGCTGGACAAGGGATATAAAGAAGCCACTGATGAGATTTGAATAGGAGAATGACATGGCTGGATTTGGAGTCTTTTTAAAACAAGTCCAGACTGGCAGAATCAAGCGAGGAAGAAATCAGAGGGATTGGTTAGGCGACTGCTGGAGTAATCCAGATGAGTAGCAATGAGGGCTGATTCAGAGAGGTGGCAGAATGGACTGTGGTCATCTGGACTGGGGTTGGAAAAGAGAGAGGGGATGAAAATGATTCTGGTGCCCTTACCCCAAGGGTGGGTGGGGAGAGGCCGTGGGAGCTGGGACACCCATATCCCTGTGGTGTCCAACTCACTGATCTACCTGGTTTTCGGTTTCTTGGATCTTCCCAGGGGCCCTCATTCATCATTTTTGCTAGTGGAGCAGGTGGAGGCCCAGGAGGAAGAGGCTGCTAAGAAGATCCAGATGAGGCAGAGGGGAGGACAAAAGGGAAGTTGGGTCAGAGTCCAGATGTGATGGGGTTTCAGGGAAAATGGTATCGGGTTTCCTCTGAGTCTGAAAATCCCACTGTCTCTGGCTTCACTCTGACCCCCAAATTCTGAGATGCTCAATCTCTGGGACCCAGTCCTTGGAAGTCTCGGGAGCCTTCTAGGGACTGTCAGTCTATAGCTGAAGGTCCATCACCCCCTGACAGGTCTCCAAGCCTCGGGACAGTCCCTGACATAATGTGACTTCACACGAGTTAGCCCAGTGCCCACTGCCTGCATGATTCTCCGGGATTGGGATCCTCACACTAACCCTGGAGTTCCCCTGCTTATGTGCCCGAATTGTACATAGGAGACTTATGAGGATTAAGGAATTTGCTCAAATTCACACAGCTAAGATGAGGCAGGAGGAGGATTGGAACTAAGGTTTGACTGGCATCAGAGTCTGTGCTTTTAACTCCTGAACTGTATTAAGCCTGTCGACCCTTGGTTGATTGGCTCAGTAAAGGGAGAAGGTTTTATGGGAACTTGCTTGTGGTTGGGGTGGTTGCCCCCGTTTCATATCAAGCAATGGGAAAAGATGGTGCTGACGTCAATCGTTGCCATGACAACATAGCAACCCTTCCCCTGCCATCTCCATGGTAACCTGGGGGTCCATCTGTATTTCATCCCCTCCTTCTAA
The DNA here is from genome assembly GCA_004026665.1 of Murina feae. Taxonomy (NCBI): domain Eukaryota; kingdom Metazoa; phylum Chordata; class Mammalia; order Chiroptera; family Vespertilionidae; genus Murina; species Murina feae. Next base: position 71,630 of record PVJC01001706.1, on the reverse strand, counting down.
AAGGGAGTCCTTAGGGAGGGGATGGCTAATAATGTCTGAGAGAGAATAAGGGAAGGCGGTGAGTCTAGCATCCTCCTTTCCCTGGGCCCCTGCCCATTCCTCAGGTCCAGACAGTAAGGCTGGGATCTGAGGTCCTGCTTTGGGATCTGGGGTCAGCTTTACCCTGTATGTGAGGGAGGCAACTCTGCTTTTACCACTTGGGGATTCCCCTGGAAATACCCCACTACCAAACTTGTAGGCTTCTGAGCAGAACTGCTGAGAAGCTGGCAGAAGGAAGCAGAGGGATTCCCCAAGCCCCTCCCTGGCTAGGTACCACCCAGTTCCTGGGGACTTGGCTGGCTGGCTCTTTGCTGCCCCTTGAAGCCAACTGTAGGAGCAGCATCAGCCTCTCTTAGAGATTCCTAGCTGGTGCTATACTCACATGACTACTGAAACCTTCCACCAGGTGTCATTAATCTCATTTTACAGATTTGGAAATGAAGACTCAGAGAGGCTATGTAATTAGCCCAAGGTTGCACAGCTTGTAAATGGTAGTCAGAACTCAAACCCAGGACTAGAATTCAGGTCAGTGACTTTTTCAGTGGGAAAGAAGAATCGGCAGAGGACAGAACGGAGAAGATAAGTAGGAGAGAGAAGTGATCCAGATTGGAGCCTGTGTGTTCCCTGTCGCCTACAGAACAAAGTTCAAACTCAATGTCTCAATCCAGCTTCTCTTCTGTGAATTCATTCCTGGATCCCCTGAATTCTGAACTCTGCCAGGGCAAGTGATCAGATTCAGCACCAGGTGTGGCCCAAGGAGGTATTGATGAAAGTTGGTTGAACTGAATTCCTTGAACTTGCCCTGCACTCTTCCACCTTCTGCCTTTGTCCACAGTGTTCCTTCCTTACTCACATTCTAGACCTAACTAGCTCCAGGGTCTGGCCCATTGGCAAGGTGTGTGTCTGGAATCTTTGCATCCCTCACTATCCAAGCACATGGGATGAGGAGATATATATATGAAAGGAAGGTTGAGAAGATGGGACAAAGGAAGTAAGAGAGATGGGAGAAGGGAAGATGGGAAGGATTCAGCATTATGGGGATGGCAAAGTCCAAAGAAATCAGCCAGTGCCTTTTTTTTTCTTAAATCAGTGGGGAAAAGGGCCCTGAGGGAAGGGACTTGCCTGCCTGAGGCCTCTGGTAGCTAAATGGCAGGCCATGTGAGCTCTATGAGGGCCAAGGCCCGTGTCAGTCAGGTTCACCACTGAATCTGCAGTGCCCTGCACAGGCCTGGTGGACCTATATTGTCTGTGCCAGGGACAAAGCCTGAACTAGAACCCAGAGGCCTGACACCTGCTCATACTGTCCAAGGCTCCTCATTGCCATAGAAGAGAGTTGTCACCCTGCCACCTGCCACCCTCTACCCTTTCTTTTCTGGCCTCTTTTACTCCCAGGCATACCAGCCTTCCAATCTTCGCATAAGCTGTCTCTGCTTCTGGTTTGTTTTCTTCTCCATCTTTACCTATTATTTTCTGGTGATGCTGTCATTCACCTGGATATGCTTATTTAACCTCAAGGAAAGGCTTACCTGTGGCCCAGCCTGTCAGTGAGTCTCCCATCTTCCTGGCAATGGTAATTGGCCCAAGGTGTGTACACATGATTTAAGAAGGGGCAATTGGCCCTAGCCGGTTTGGCTCAGTGGATGGAGCGTCGGCCTGTGGACTCAAGGGTCCCAGGTTCGATTCCGGTTAAGGGCATGTATCCTGGTTGCGGGCACATCCCCAGTTGGGAGTGTGCAAGAGGCAGCTGATCGATGTTTCTAACTCTCTATTCCTCTCTGTAAAAAATCAATAAAATATATTAAAAAGGGGGGGGGCAATTGCTGTCCCTCTACGGGTAGATATACAGAGACTGGGAGGAAACACTTCTCCCTTCTTAGGATTTCTGAGCTGCTTGTGGACGTGCTGCCTGCCCAGGAGATAATGTTGGATGAGAGAGGAACAATGGGACAGTCCTGGTGGGATTGAATCCTCGGTTATAGCCAGATAGATGCCTTGGTTCCTACAGTTCTTGCTTTAATCACTAGCTTACATCCTTCCATGGCACTTAAATAACTAACTCCTTTTTGCTCAAGCTAACTTCGGTTGCTCTCAACGGTGAGACCCTATCAATACAGAGCCTGGTAATTTTTTTCTCCCTTAAAATGAAAACATCCCCCGAAGGAGGGTGAGCACTGTTTACAGGGAATGAGGTCCTCTTTCTGCCCAGCAGCAGCATGGGCCGACATTAAGTTTGGTGGAGATAGAAATAGCTGGACTATTCTACTTAACAGAACTGAGACTCCCTGAGGAGTTCCAGGAGGGGCGGGTGGAGGAGAGCAGTGGAGGAGGAGAGAAAAGCCGGCACCAGGGCCTGATGCCAGGGGTTATCATGGTGGAGGGGAAAGATAGGTGTGGGGGGCTTTCAAGAACCAGGACATCTTGAAGTAGTGGTCGCCAAATCTTTCGGACCTCACGGGCCACCAGTGGTCCGTGGACCACCGTTTGGCTACCACTGTCTTAAAGGTCCAGGAGCTGAATGGTTATGGAAAGTCCTCACATCAAAGTAGACCTTTTGACCAACATCCTCTCCTTCAATAAGCCTCCCACATTTGGCACCGCCTGGGAGAGCATTTGTGTGGAAGTCAAGAAGTCACCTTACAGGTGACCGTGGGATTCTGAAGTGCTCTGGGGATAGCCTGGCTTTCTACCCTATGTGATTAGGGGAGGGAAATTAAGTCGATTGTACCTAGATCTCAGGAGACTGAACCTGGTCTTTGGCTTACATATATTTTTCCAATATTAAAATAATACATGTGCATGAAAGCAAAAGTGGAAAATACTTGTTCAACTTAAATACTACACTTCCGCGCAACTTCCTGTCATGGCCCTTGCTGTGGGTGGCTTTTAGAGCACTGAGTTCACCTATCAGCTGGGGGACCCTAGGCGAGGCTCTCAAGGCTGTTTCCTCATCTGTAAAATAGGAATAGGAAACCAGTTTTTCAAATGACCTATTTCCCCATCTTTTTCTGGTCCCACCGGTTCTAGGAGAAACCAAGGGTCAAAATAGAAGAGGCAGCCCCTAACTCTTCCAACAAAACCAGAGATGCCCGCTCGGGTCACAAAACGGCAGGTAGCCAAACCCACGTCCATCTTGGGAGAACTGAATGAGCCCGGTGTGGGTGGTCATTCTCTTTATTCAAGGTGTCTGCCCATCGCCTCCCGTCCCGAGCTTATCTAGGCCCTGGAGCACAGTAGCACAGCTTTCACTGGAGACCGAGAGGGGTGGGGGAGAGGAGGGATGACGGGAAAGGGTCCGACAGGAAAGGCTGCCAAGAGAAGGGGTCAGGCATGACTGGCAAGAAAAGGGGGAAGGGTGGGCGCGGGCCAGAGAGAGTGAACCGGGAGGGGAGAGCCCTGGGGCTGGGAGGACCCGAGGGAGAGGCCGCTGAAGGGCGGGTGTTACGGGGTGAAGCAAAGAAGTCCGCAGCCCGATCCGACGACGGGACAGACACACACGGCCAGCCCGGAGTGGAAAGAACAGTTTATGCTGTGCTTTATTAAAATGTGCATCATTCTTTATTTTAAAATGTGCATCATTGTCTCATGCTCGGCGCGCGCGACGTGCTAGGCGCACTCAGGTGGCGCGGGCCCGGGGGCTCCCGCCCATAGCCAGGTAGACGTCGATGGGCACGTGCAGCAGCGTCAGGCAGTGGCAGCCCGGGCAGCGCCGAAGCGGCCTGAGGAGAGCAGTGCGACAGGGGGCGCTGTTGGGGGCGCCTCCGCGGACGTGGGGCCCTGACTTGGGGCGGCTGTCTCGGGGGGCTTTTTGCTCAAGACCCTCTGGGACAGGGGCGACCCGAGAGCGCAGGAGGGACCGCGGGGGAGTGCGCGGCTCACCTGACCCGGTTGTGCTCCGTAGCGACCGGCTCTGGGTTGTCCTGGGACTCGGGGGTGGCGGCAAGGCCAGGGGAGTCTCCGGCCTCAATGGGAAATCTCCGACCCTGAGGGGGCTCCTGGGCACTCATGTCCAGGCCCCGGGTCGCTCTGCGCGGGGAGGGCCGGTCAGGACGCGTGCGGACCGCCGGGCGCCCCCTCCCCGCGTCCGCGCCCTGGGCCGCTCCTCACCTGCTGGAGGCCGAGGCCAGTCCCAGGCTGGGCGCAGCTGCCTGAGCCCTGGCCGCGGAAGGACGCTCCGGTCCAGGCGGAGCCGGGCAGGTGTCTGCGGCGCGTGCGGACACGGGCGTCGAGGGGGAGGGCTGCATTGTGACCCGGGCCTGGCGTGCTGACCTCACAGAACCCGTTCCTCCCGCCAGGGAACCCTCCCGCCGCCCAACACCCACCGTGCGCAGGAAGCCGGTGGGTTCCTGCCATGGCGCCTGGAGCCTGGGTGGCGCAGACCCCCAGCAGCCCGATGGGGGCGCAGGCGGCGACAGTAACCGGTGGCGTCCAGGAAAAGGAGCCTGGCATCTGGGCAGCGCGGACAGCCCGGAGAGCGCCCCCGCACCAGGCTGGGCTGCAACTCACCGCCTGGCTCGGGGGTGGGGGCGCAGCGATGCTTAACCCGTGCTGGTGAGGGCAGATAGGGGCACTATCCATTTTGGCCAAGGGTCACACAACATTTACATCACAATTGGGCTGGAGTTTAAAAATGTCTGACCCTCTCCCTCCCCACCATCTGCGGCTGAATGTTCTAGCGATAGGGGGCTGCTGTGGATGAAGTCCTTGGGGAGAAAAGGACCCGGCCAAGGGCTATGGTGGAGTAGAGCTGCCTCACAGAGGCAGCATGAGCTGAGAGGGTGATAGGAAGGAGACGCTAGACAGCATGGAGGACTTTCTGCTCTCCAATGGGTACCAGCTCGGCAAGACCATTGGGGAAGGGACCTACTCAAAAGTCAAAGAAGCATTTTCCAAAAAACACCAAAGAAAGGTGGCAATTAAAATTATAGACAAGATGGGAGGGCCAGAAGGTGAGCTGGGGCCCCTTCGGAGGGAGGGTTGGCAGATGTGGGGGCTTCCTCATCAGAAGGATCACCCCTCTTCTTCTTTAGTCTAAAACCAAGGGAGAGCAAGAGATTGTGACTCTGGAGTAGGTAAGTGGGGAACAGAGGGATGCTAGGAGTCCAGAACACCACACCCTCCAAAACCTTAAGATTAAAATGGCAGGAGGTGAAGGGTCCTCAGAGGCAGAACCCAAGCCCATCAGGGGAACAAAGGTCAGCTGAGGCCATGATCAGGGCCACCAGAGGGCAGGGGCTGGTGTGGAGGTGGTAGAGATGGGAAAAGGTCGGGCTCATGGAAAGAACTGTGGGTCAGGAGGCAGGGGTGAGGGGAGCTGGGTCACCACACTGTGGGCAAATCAGGCTCAGAATATGAGCTTCAGTGGCTCCAACAATCCCCAAGCACTTGGATACCCATGGTCTCACAGGCTGCTCACAACAGTCCTTGAGGTTGTTCCTTTGAGTAAGATGACTATTCTTTGTACAGTCCAAGCATCTAGATGTTTAAAACTGTTAAAGGGAACTTAACATTGTGACTAGAAGGCACCAGCCCGTCATGGTGGGCAGGCAGGCAAATGTTGGAAGGCAGGAGACGGGAGGGAGGAGTTAGGCTCTTCAGGACTGATACCGTCCTTTCCCTGTTTCCTCAGAATTTATCCAGAGATTCCTGCCTCGGGAGCTCCAGATCGTCCGTACCCTGGACCACAAGAACATCATCCAGGTGTATGAGATGCTGGAGTCTGCCGATGGTAAAATCTACCTGGTGATGGAGCTGGCTGAGGGAGGGGATGTATTTGACTGCGTGCTGAATGGGGGGCCACTGCCCGAGAGCCGAACGAAGGCCCTCTTCCGTCAGATGGTCGAGGCCATCCGCTACTGCCATGGCTGTGGCGTGGCCCACCGGGACCTTAAGTGTGAGAACGCCTTGTTGCAGGGCTGCAACCTGAAGCTGACTGACTTTGGCTTCGCCAAGGTGTTGCCCAAGTCACGCCGGGAGCTGAGCCAGACCTTCTGCGGCAGCACCGCCTATGCCGCTCCCGAGGTGCTGCAGGGCATCCCCCACGACAGCAAGAAGGGTGATGTCTGGAGCATGGGCGTCGTCCTCTACGTCATGCTCTGTGCCAGCCTACCTTTTGATGACACAGACATTCCCAAGATGCTGTGGCAGCAGCAGAAGGGGGTGTCCTTCCCCACTCACCTGGGCATCTCGGCCGAATGCCAGGACTTGCTCAAGCAGCTCCTGGAACCAGACATGATCCTCCGGCCTTCAATCGAAGAAGTTAGTTGGCACCCATGGCTAGCAAGCACTTCATAAAAGCAATGGCAGGTCCTCCCCAATAAAGCCAGGGAGAAAGCAAACCCAAAAACCCGCTTCTAAACTGGTGATATATATTTTACACTTTAAGTTCCTTAACCTTAAACTTACCTACACCCTCCCCACCTTACTTTTCTTTCCCTTTAAAGATCTTCATGAAACCAGAAGGCCTCATTCAGACTTCCCTTTTATTATGACTGACAAGTGATTTTCATACGGGTATTTAACTAAAGTTAATTAAATTAGACCCCAGAATCATACACATACAGGGGGAGGAGAGGTGAACAATGACAAGAGCAATCGGAGCCACTGTTGTTGCAACTTCCTTTCCACATAAAAGCAGACGCACTGGGAACGCAGAATTGGCCTCTCGATTTCTAGTCTTGGTGAGAAGCCTGTAGGGAGTCCTGCCCCTTCCTCATTCCAAAGGCCAAGCTGAATCTGAGATGAGGACAGGGACTTCCTCAGAACCTAGACTACCCCCCTTTCCTCTCCCCACCCCACCCAAGACTAAGCAGGAAGCCACTCTGCACATTATGAATGTCCTGCCCCAGCTGCCATGGGGGACAAGAACAGACCCCCAGACATCTTCCAGCTTCTGTTGAATCTCTTTAATGCTGTTAACGACAAATCTGGAAAAGGTTCAGGACAAAGTTTTTTTCTTTCTTTTTTAATTACAAAACTAACAGCTGTTAGAATCTTTTTTTTTTCTACTTTTTTTCTTTTCCCAGCTACAAAATACTCTGGGGAGATGCATTATAATTTAAAATATATAATATTGCACAAACAACCAAAAGATTAATTAAACTAAAGAAATAATTACAAAGAGAAAAACCCCATTCCATCAAAAAGATTCCGCATTCTCTCCGCCCCACCCCCTCACTCCTTGGGAATCCCAGCTACGCTCCCATGAAATCATTGGTGAACACCAGACTATGTACTAGAATACCAGAGCAGCACTAAGCACCAGGGCCTCCAGGGATTCCTGCAGCCCTGCATTCCCCAAGAGAGATGCAGCTTTAGCAGAGTGGAGGGTAAGAGAGACAAAGACAGGTCTGCCTTCAAGAAGAGCTTTTTCAGAAGCCTGAGAGTCTCAAAAATTCACCCCAACACATCCCTTCTAGAAGCAGAAGGGCTGAGGCAAAGAAATTGGGCTTACCAGAGTTGTAAGTACTCAGCTTTGTTCACTGCTCTGTACCACTGCGAGCTGGCTTATATCCTAAGAGCCAGGTGAGTTGAGGTGGGTAGTTGGCTGGACAAAGTACCCCGCCAGGCATCGCACAGAAGGGCCTGAAGTGGCCCCTCCCTTCGTGGGGAGGGGAAGAAAAGCAAGAGCAGAGTCTTGCAGGTGGCACAGCTGGGCTAAGGACTTGGGTGCATCTGACAAGAGGAAGCCCTGGGAAAGGTGTTGGGGACATACCAGCCTAGGCTGGATGAAAGGAGATGGGAACTCAGGGTTTGGTCTCTAGATTCTGAACCACAAGGAACCTTTCTGGGAATGGAAAATGCCTGGGAAGAGGAGATTCCCAAGAGAGGCTAATTTCCCAGAATCAAATGTCTCTTACCCACTGGAAAAAAACGAATTGTTAGCCATCCCTATCTAGCCAATGGCAGGTGGCATGTCCTTCCTTGCCTGCTTATGGGTGGACAGTGTGTTGACTTGGCTTCTTCCAAGAGACTGGTGGTTCAGCTTCCGTCCACACAAGCAGAAGGGATGGAGTGATCCCGTGGGACTTCCCAGCAAGAGTCCCCGGGAACAGGGGGTATTCAGCATAGAAATGTAGGCTCTTCCGGTGAGGGGGTAGGTTTCCTCCCCCTTAGGTCATCCTATGGTTGGCACAAGTCAGAGTTCTTGGTTTGTGAGCCCCTTCCCAGATGTTAGCAGAGGCCCACAGGGCCAGCAAGAAGCAACCCAGAATCTGTGCCTAGAGCTCTGGTTGAGAGGTCATTTGGGGGACATTCTTGGTCAGTGTCTTCCAGGGCTGGGCTGAGATGATCGAGGGAAATGGGAGGTGCTGTGGGAGGGGGAGCTGCTTGCTCTGGCTCCCCTCATTCCCAGTCCTCCCACTCTACATCTTCCAGCTGCAAATGGGAGAGGACAATGGAGAGCACAAATACCAATTTATTCCTCTAAGTCAAACCCAGACCCAAAGCTCCCCTTGCCGCCTCCATTTCCAGATAGCCCTCCCCCAAGCCCCCAACTGCCTGGGCCATACCCTGTCCATGAGAGTGAACCACCGTCTTAAGGAATGTGTCTGGGAGCAGAGCTGCCCTCTGCCTAAGAGGTGAGTCTGCTGCTCTGATCATTCCAGACCCAAAGGAAATGTTTCCACCAACCAACACTTGTCTCTCTACAAGGGTTACACCCTGCCCACAGGAACGAAGTCAGCAACTCCTTAACGAAAACTTGTCTCCTGCTGAGCAGCTAAGAATATAGCTCAGAGAGGCAGAGGGCTTGAGAGGCACTAAAATTACAAGCAAGCGTGGCCCTGGGCTACAGGTGCTTACAGGGTCTTCACTAGGCTCCGGCACCCTAGTCCTCAGCTAAGTCTTCCCAGGAAACTTTTTCTTGGCCTGCTGATCCCTGCTATGATGAGTTCCAGAATAACTCTGTCAGGAAGACTGGATGTCAGGCTTTAAAAGAAGGCTGGAAAGATACAAAAGCCATGACAGGATACCAGGGCCTTTCTGCCTTGGGTATCATGAAGTCACAGATACAAAATGCTCTCGCTTGGGTCACTGCCTCCTCTCAGGCTTCAGTTTTCCAATATGAAAAACAAGGCCCTCCCCGGGCCTCTAATCTGTTTACCTCTTTAGCAGGTGCAGGAGTTACATGGTGGACAGTGGAAGTAACACTGATTTGAATGGGACTGGGCTCGAGCCTCAGTCCCATTGTTTACTAGCTACGAGAGTTTTTTTCCTAGCCTCTCATTCAAAATGACCCATGTTTTATTTTGAGAGGTAGTGAAGAATGAGCTCATAACTGGACTGGGTCTTGTGGTAGTTTTGGTAACATATACTACTGCTCCCAAGTCCCAGGCACTATGCTTAATGTGTCAGTCATTGTCTATCACAGCTTATAAGCTTATAATTATCAATTCCATGTTTTAGCCCTAGATCACAGTCTTTTGTCTCCAAGGCTAGAAATCTGCTCAAGTCCCAACCTGGGTGACCAGGAGTCAGGAGATCTGGAGCAGCGTTTGGCATCTGTATATTTTAATAGTTCCTTGGTGATCTTGACACAGAGCTAATGTCAGGAACTCCCTGTTTCTTCCATCCTGGAACTGAGGGGAAGCAGAGTCTACCAATGACAACTGCTCAGGGCCTGAGTGGGAGGTCTCAGCTCTCTTTCTGCAGGCTGCCACCTCGGACAGGCACAGGGCTCCACCCTGAGGGAACAGTTGGGCTTGCTGGGGAGAGGCCTCAGACCCTGGGATCACTGGGCTTGCTTCCCTGTGGCCAACCAGGTCCACTCACCTCACCCGAGGCATCCACTTTGGAAAGTGCCATCTGCACTTCTTCTTCAGTCATGTCCAAGTCGAAGTCCTTCTCCCAGTCCTCGCTGATGTCTGTACTTGAGCCTAGAACCAAAATCCACAGTGTCAAAGTCAGAGAGGGGTATGTAAAGATGTCAAAGCTGGAGACAATGGCACTCTTTCCAAGGACCTGACAAATACACAACAAAGGTCTTTGCCTTCTGCTCTTGTTCTAGCTCTCTCCCCACTTTTAGGAATCTAAGGAAAAATCCTAGATTCAGTAAAAAATGTAGCCAAAAGAATGTTCACTGTAGTGCTGCTATTGTGATGAAAACTTTAAAACCACCTGAAAATCCACTGATAAGAGAATTACAAACATAAACAAATGGTGTAGTGATATGATTTTACATTCATTATGTGGCTTTTAAAGGTTAGGCTGCAGAACATATACATGACAAATAGTATTAAACTATACTATTAAGTGAGAAAAAGCAAGTTACTGAATAGTAGAGAAGCCCTTTGGTTCCAAGGTTCATTGGAGCCACAAGAATCTTCCAGAAGAAATAAACAATGACCCTCTTCCTCTTTACTTCCTCCATTCTGCCTACACTGGTCATGCTACACCTAAAACACACTAGCACATTCCCACTGGAGGGCCTTTGCATGTGCTGTTCCTATACCTGGAAATCTCCTGGTATAGGAACCAGGAGCCAACTTCCTAACTTCCTGTACACCTGTACACCTGTACTCAGAGCTCACCACTCCACTCTAGTTGTTCTTCTGTCCATTGTTTTGTCATTTTCTAGCATATATGATCGGATTTAACATGTTCACTGTCTAATATAGGAGTTAAAATGAGAGCTTCCCAAGAGCAGGCAGGGTATTGGTTTTATTTCCCCATATACTCCAAGTGACTCGAACACATAGCTTGTACTCAATATATATTCATGGACCCTTTTTCTAAACCAGGGGTTGGTGAACCATGGCCCAATGACCACATTGACCCCCTGTTTTTTGGAAATAAAATGTATACACATTGCCTATGGCTGCTTTGAGGCTACAGCAGCACAGCTGAGTAGTTGAGACAGAGACTGTATGCCCCAAAAGTCTAATTTATTTGTGATCTGGACCTACACGTTTTTCTATACAGAATAAGTGTATCCATCCCTGTTCTAGGTGGTTCACATACCTGCTAAAGTTTGACAACCACTGCTCTAAAAATTTATATTTGGTTATGACTTCTTACAAGCAAATATTTTTTAAATGTACATTGAGTTATTACTAAAAAGCTACAAATATAGTTCCTGTAAAAAAAAAAAAGTATATGCAGTAAGATTCCATTTTAGAAATATGCTCAAAGATGTATGCACACATGCAGAAAAGATCAGCAAGACATCCACAAAAATACTAATAGTTATCCCTGGGTGATGAGGTCATGGAGTAATTTTTCTTGGTGTGTTTTTTTTTTTCCTAAAAAGAAACATATATTATTTTGTAATCTTTTTAAAGTACCTTTAAAAAATGTAGCCCCCTGATTCCAATAGCATGACTCGTAATATCTCCTTATTTCTTGTCTAACTTGCTCCTCACCAGGTGCCTAGGGTCTTAGACCCTCTCTAAGGCCAGCCCTCATATTCCTTTATAAGGGGTCTCACACTGTTCTATCCTCCTAGCCACCTAGCTAACTATAAGCAGTGTGGTAAGGGCATGGTCTATGGAACCAAGCCAATCTGGGTGGAATCCCGACTCTTTTATTTATTGTAGTCTTGGGCAAGTTTTTCTGAGCTTCAGTCTACTTATAAATAAATAAAGATAAAACCACCCTTTTTGCAAAGAACCACTGGAGGAGCTTATTAGAATGCAGACTCCTGCTCTCTCAATCCCCTCATTCAGACTCAGCAATCTAGGGGATGGCTCAGAATTCTGCAGGAACCTGGATGATTCTGTGTAGACTAGAGCCTTCAGTTTGATACAAGGCAGTGTTAATATTATCAATATCATGGAAAGTGCCTATAACATATGTACATAGTGGATATTTAACAAATGGAGCCCTTAAAGGCCTCTTCTCAAAGTTACGTTGCACATGGCCCCACAGCTAGTCAGGGACAGATGTGCCACCAAGACCCAATTCTTCTGAAACACATCTAAGGGTCCCTGTGCTTTCAGAACACTTTGGTGGGACCCACCTGGCCATCTGACAGTGCAGGCTCCCTGTGAGGCAGAAGCCAGACCTCTGGCTGATTTGTCACTTCAGAGCTGTGGCTGTGGCCGTGACAGCTTTCTCTAGCCTCAGTTGTCCTTTAGGGATTGAAACTCTCTTCTTCAGGCTTAAATGCTAGGGTAGACGCTTTAGAAAAGAGATCATCAGCTAAACTTTTAGGAGCACTTCCCATCCACCCTCTAAGGTAGGTATTTACAGTCCGGTTGACAGATGAGAAAATGAAGGCTTTGAGTGGCAGAGATGTGACCTGGGGCTCTGCCATCTGCCTTGTCCCACCATCCAGTTCTGTCACACAAGGAAACAGTAAGATCTCCATCATACTGTGCACGTGGCAGAAAACTCATCTATGCAGCCATCACTTTAGACTCCATGATAGAGTTTTCCTGTTTGTTTGTTTTATTAATACCCTCAGGTAGGAAGCAAATCTGCAAAGATGGGAATTGCACTGGGACCTGGGAGACCCTGTGGCGAGACCCCAGGAAAGACTGCTGCACCAGAGATCAAGCCTCCCTTGTGTCATTTTAGGAAGTAATACAAGCGGGAAAGCAGTCACTCTCAGTCTCCATCTTCCTTTAAAGATTTACTCCCTCTACTCTGTTCCCACTGTCCTACCCTCGTCCAAGACCCTGGCTTCCCCTCACTGACTACAACTACTTCTGGTGGGTCTTCCGCATCGAATCCCCAGCCTCTCCTTTCATGAATCCCCGAGTACACCGCAGACAGTAAAACAGAGTGGTTAAGAGCTTTTGCTGCATCTTCCCCTAAATCTCATTTTGTCCAGTCTCTTTCTGATCATGATCTCTGATGGGATTCCAAACGGAACCTATAATTCTTTAACCCTACAACTGTTTCGCCACTAGCCCCTCCCTTGTCCAGCTAGGATTCCATGAGCCATCGTTCTGATCACTTCTTGCATATACTTGACTCTCTTATTTTCTGTCACTGATTTCACCTGGCTAACCTTGAATCCTTGTTAAATCCAACTCCCCATCTGCTCTGTGCCTGCACCTGAGCAACTGAATGTAGCTGGACAAAAGTGCAATAGTGCTGACCAGTGTCTCCAAGTTAATGACCACTACCTCCAATGGGCCCTTAGTACTACCCACCCAGCAACCACACAATACCTGCTGATCCATCACCTACTCATCCACTCTCCTAAATAACTATTTCATACTTTTCTAAATACTTATTGGGTAGGTGATTGATCTGTTTCCTACTAATAAAAAGTGGGGAATATTGCACAGAACTCACAGGGCTTTTGTGAAGATAGAGTGATTATGCATATCATGCTTAGCACAGATCTATATGAACATACAGAAAGTGTTCAGAGACTAGTACCTCTTATTATCATTTCTCAAAAGCAGGGCTCAACTCAAATTTCTTCCTTGATGAAGCACCTGTCTTGGAACAATTATCCCCAGTTGATAGAGGCGTAAACAGAGGTTTAGAGATCAGTAACTTTTCTGAAGTCACATGGCTTATGAGCAAAGTTGGGATTTGAACCCAGAACCTCCCCATGTGAGGCTCTTAGTACAGGTTGAGCATATAATATAAGCAGCATGCCCCACTGCTTTGTGGCACTAAGTTCAACCTTCTAAATTCAGCTTAAGTTCTTAAGTTCTATTTCTGAGCCAATCTATTCACCCTTCTTATTCCACCCTCTCATATGAGACAATATAGAAAAGTGGCTTTGGTCACCCCCCTTCAGTGGGCCCCATGCCCTCTGCTATATGGACTTTGTAGGCACACTGAGCCTGGACTACTTCCCCGCACCTGCCCCAAACTCTCCAACTCTCCTATACAATGCTTGTCTCCTCGGTGAAAGATTCGCTGACGCAGAGAAGTTCCTTCTTTCTTTGACCTTCTCCAATACCAAGTCAGTCCCACACAGCTTCATGTTTCATCATAAAGACTGCCGCTTTTGCCCCTCCCTCCTCAGTGTCTCATAAAGAATAGGTAGGAGCTCAATGGATGACCTCACTGAACCAGTCAGAAGGAAAGCACTCTGTTTGGAAACTAGAAACCCTGCAGTTTCCATCAGGGAGCAAGGCAGGGTATAGTGAGGTCTGTTTCCCATCCACTGCAGCAAACCAGTCCGTCATGTGCCAGCAGGCCAGCACTCACCAGATGGGCAAGCTTTGTGGCTGACTGGTACTGAGTGCTGACAAAGATAGGATGCACGCGTGTGTGAGGAGTTGAGGGAAGGTCTTGCTGGCCATCAGCTACCTCTAGAGCAAGGTGACCAGATTTAAAGCGGTACACCATTGACCGGGGGGCGGGAAAGGAGGTGTTTTTTTTTCTTCTTCTTTTTTTATTATTATTTAAAATATTACAAAGAGTAATCGGGACTTTTTTAAAATGCCAAGGGACGCGGGACAAACTGTTAAAAATCGGGACTGTCCCGCCAAAAGCGGGACGTCTGGTCACCTTACTCTAGAGAGATATTTTTGAATGTGGCAAAGAAACTGACAACAAAGCTATGATTGTCAATTCTAGGAGTTAAGAGAGGCTCCCCCGTGACATAAGTCAAAGAGTCTCCAGACTAAAATTCCATTATATAGATAAGAAACTAAAGCTTATTACTTAAGCTGACTCACAGGAAGTTCATGAGCACTAACTTTACTCTTTAAACTGTACATGTAGCCCTACCCGGTTTGGCTCAGTGGAGAGAGCATAGGCTGCGGACTGAAGTGTTCCGGGTTTGATTCTGGTGAAGGGCACATACCCCTGCTGCAGGCTCAACCTGGGAGGCAACCAATCGATGTTTCTCTCTCTGTGTCTCTTCCTCTCCCTTCCACTCTCTCTAAAAATCAAAGGAAAACATTCTCGAGTGAGGATTAACAAAAAAGCCCACAAAACTGTACGTGTAAGTTTTGTTTATATATTTTATAATAACAATTAAAGAAGGCTTAGGGAAGCTAAATGACTTTCCTAAGGTCACCCAGGAGAGAAGACCCTTGATATCAATCAGTGTCACGGAATACCCACCCCAAGATAAGGTTAAATTGTCCAAAAGGATAGAAATCAGTACAGTGTGGTAGGTGGTTAAAGGCATGGGCTTCAAGTCAGACAAACTTGGGTCTGAATATGGGCTGGCCACTTGTGGCCATGTGATTTGAGCAAGTTACTTAATATTTCTGAGCCTCACTTTCTTCATCTATAAAGTGAGGACAGTAACACTGACTCACTGGGTTATAAGATGTGAGAAATTAAAAGCAATGCTACAAACTTAGCACAGAACCCGACATAAACCTTACTTTGTAAGATGCACTTTAATTAGTGTATTTTAGAATTGGACTAAGGTAATAAATAATATATAGTAACTGTCATCACCATCAGTATCACAGATAAAGGACAGCTGCTCCTAGGATCCTCACAAGGGTCAAGGAGATCAGTCTGCCTTGTGAAGTGTCAACTCTCACCTGCCCTGCCCCACCATTCCCTGGGCTCTGGCCTTGACTTACCTTTCTTTCCATTGTTGGAAGGTGTAGATTTCCCACTGTCCGAGTTCAGCTCAAACACCCGTAAGTCTGTGAGCACCTCCTCCCTGAGAGTCTCTACTCTGGCTGGAGGCCTGGGCTCTGGGCCACTGGGGCGACTGACAGGGGGGTGGGGCTTAGACTGAGCTGGGGGTGGGGGTCCAGTCTCGCCCACATCCACCGCCAGGTTCTGTTCCTCCAAAGAGGCCTCTAGAAGCTTTTGGGACAGGTCCTTGGGCAGTACTGGTGCTTCAGATGTGGTGGTAGGTTTGGCAACCTGGGTCACGAAGGAAATACTCTCGCTGCTCTCGGATGGAGTGACTTCTGTTGGATGCTCGATTGGGGTCACCAGATTCTCTTCACAGGGACTCTGGGGGCCAGGTCCTCCTTCAAGGGATGTGCAAGTTTTGGCCACAGGAACGTTTGCCTCTTTTGGAGGTGTGGGTGAAATGCCCACAAGCTCCTCTGTCAAGAGAGAAAAGCAGGGAAAGCGGGCAAGGTGCCCTGGTCAGCCCCAAGACAACCTTGAAGCTCTCTGAAGACAGGCATTGGTTTCTCCCAAAGTTTACTCTGATCAGGATGAAAGGGTGCCAGTTTCCTCACCTTCTCCTTCAGGCTCTCCTGCGGACACTCCCTGTCAAAGTCTCGCTTACCCTTGAGGCCGAACACGTATCTGGTGGGCACTCAGCTTCCAGAAATTCAGCCCAAGATGGCATTATAGACTAGAAAACTAAGACTTTTAAGTTTTCTTTTTCTTTTCTTTTTCTGTCAGTTTTGAGGTCAAATCAGGCTCTGCTACATCCTAGGTGTATGATCTCAGGCAAAGCACTTAGTTTTTTGTTTTTTTTAACTTTTCTTTAACTTACTTGCCTCGTTTATAGAAAAGGATAATGGAGTTGTGGTAATGACCATATATATAAAGCTCTCAGTACAGGTTGGGTATATAAGCACTTAATAAATAAATGTGTTAATATTATATCATGTGCAGGTGGCTCCCACACACTGTCAAAAGCTGAGCTGCCAATGGAGGATGCTTAGCTCTCCCCTAAGCTAGCGGTTCCCAAGTCTGGCTGGGTATTAACATTACTAGGGGAGCTTGTTAAATACAAGTTTGGCCCTGGCCTGTGTGACTCAGTTGCTTGGAGCGTGATCCCATCCAGTATATCGAAAGTCATGGGTTCAACTGCCCAGCAGGGCACAAACACAGGTTTCGGGTTCAATCCCGTGGAGGCAGGTACAGCAGGCAGTTGATTGATGTTTCTCTCTGACATGGATGTTTCTCTCTCTCTTCCTCTCGCTAAAAATAAATTTAAAAAACAGTAACAAAACAACAACCCCATAAGTTTGGCCACAGAATCTTACAAGAGGGGATAAGGGCTCTGGGATTTCAGTAAGCATCCCAGGTGGCTCTGCAGTAGCTGGCAGGGTAAACTGCTGCAAATGACACAGCAGATTAGGTGCTTTCTGCACCTAGGGGCCCACCAGCCTTGGGAAAATCTCATCAGCTCAGCCTATCCTTAGCAGGCACACACACTCATTACTCTTCCCTGGGTTGCCACGGATCCCCAGGCTTCAGAAAGAAAGGCCAGAGAGTCACCCACAGGCAGGACCTGTTACCCGCCCAATACTTCTTACCTTCTTCCTCCTCCCATCTAGGCTCCTCAGAGATGCTCTGTTCTGCCCGCTGCTTCAGGGCATCCCTCCGGGCCTGCTCCTGAATGTGGGGAGATGTCGAGGAACAGTCAGAGCACCCTCTTCCTAGATCTTATCTTGACCCTGGAACTCTTGGCACCGTGTCCCCTTCTTCCCTCAGCAAAATCCAGCCCACTCCCCCCATGGCTGAGTGGAGTACCTAGCCAGGCTTGGCCAGCATACCTGCTCCAGTTGATGAACTTTATAAAAATACCGATGCCAGAATTCTGAATGAGAAACAGCTGCTGGCACCTGGAGGGAGGGAACAGCAAAGATGAAACTTCTGGAGTGGTTGTGTGGGGTCTGCATCCCAGCCTTATCAGCCAGATCCTAGCCACTCTGGATTTCTAGTATAGTAAGAGGCTGAGCAGTGATTATCAGAGTATTTCCAACCCACACCCCACTCCTGCTACCTTCCTGGCTTAGGTTGGCCCAGAAGAGAGGAAAGGAATTCCACCAGGCTTTGCCAGTCCTTCCATTTCTCACCATGATGACCAGAAACCTGGCATATAAATCCCCCCCGATGCCCCCGTGCATATTCTTGGCTCAGGAACTGGCTGGTTTGGCTCTGTAGGGTCTCCCACTGCTCTCTAAGCCACATGACTCTGAAATGTCTCAGGATATGTCTCTCCCACCTCCCGACACCTCACGCTGGGAGCTGGCTGAGGTCCTGCCAGCTGGGCCCTCACCATCTTGGTGTAGAGGGCCCGGATGGAGGCGCTGCCTACAAGAAGCTCTGAGATCTCCCCCTTCTTCTCCTCCAAGCAGAACTGGGAAAGCCAGGCGTCAAACAATTCCGGGGGCCCTGTAGAGGGACAGACACTGATGGTCAGTTCCCTGGTCTGGGCAAAGAACACTGGGCCTACAGAAACCACACCTAAGCCTGGTCATGAATAAGGTTTTCTTTTCAAAGCCATTTGGCCCAAGGTGGGGAGTAAGATAGGGTGAAGGGGTGGGTGATATCAGGCGCAGCACCTACATGATCTCCTGGAGGGCTGCAGACTCTGTCTCTCCCATGCCTACTCACTGTGTAGCCCACTGCATTTGGCCACTGGATCATCTCTCTCAAAGAGCTGTTCTCAGGTTACCAGGGACTCATGTTGCCAGATCTAGTGGCTACTTCTCTGTCCTCCCTCATGTGACCAATCCAGTTTCTGACTTGGAGCCACTGCTTCCCTCTTGAAAATCCTCCAGACCCAGGGGTCCGAGTAGCCCCTGGACACGTCCGCTTCACAGGTGCTACAACTCATTTTCTTTCCTGGCCAACCTGCTAGACATGCACACTTTCCTCTTCATTCCTCCTGCCACCTTCTAGATTCTGGCCCTAATGTGAGGACTGCTACCAGTCTCCTAACTTGTCTTCCTATCGTCTATCTCTCCCTCTATTTCATCCTTCACAACACTGCCCGGAGCTCTTTTATATAATGTAAAATCTGATCACCTCAGGCCTTAAAACCATTCAATAGTTCTCTATAGGAAGGCTTTTAAAGCTACGGTCCAAAGATGGGCTTCAAAGGTCAAAGAATTCTCATTTTGCCTATAAAATTTTGTGAAGAGAGGGCCTGTCATTTTCAACAGATTTTTAAAGACCCTTTTGACGTGAAATAAAAAATGTTAAGAAGCACAACCTTGAGCATTTTAGGACAAAATTCAAACTGCTTAGTCTGACACTCAAAGCACTCCAATCTGGTTTCTCCGCATCTCTCGCTGCTTTCATCCCCTCACATGCACCCCTTAACCCAACCTTCCCAAACGCCAGCTACTCCATTCTTTCTGGACCTTCCGCTTAAACACCCACTCCCCACTTTAAAGATAAAATTAATTTACTGCTAATTCATCCTTAAAACATCAATTCAAGTGTCACATCCTAGTTTCCCAGGCTAGGTTGGGTGCCATCCCTCTGGGTTCCTACTGCCCCCATCATTCTATAGACGCAGTCACTCCAAATTTACTACCTTCGCTTTATTCACTGTTTCTTTCTTTCTTTTTTTTTTTTTTTGAAGAGGTGGAGAAATCAGCTTTAATAACGCGCAGTCTCCGGGGACAAAGATCCCAAATCAAGAGCCTATTCAGTTTCTTGCTTCACTCTCCTAACAGCAGGTTCTTAAAGGTCTAGACCAGGTTGAGGGTTTGACTCATTTCTAACCTGCAGTTCCCAGCCTAGGGCTGCTGCACCACAGGGGTTTAGCAAACAGGCAGGCAACGGGGCTGGGAGGAAGCCTGAGCTGATGACAAGATAAAGGGTCAAAGCCTTTGCAGACAAGGATGAAGAAAGCCCGGGTTCAGGGAGGAAGAGGGACCATCAACCCATCCCACCAGATCTAAGGTACATACTCGCCCCACTCTGATCCCTCTACACAGGGGATGCTTAGCCCTTGGTCTCCCTGCCCTGCAAGCCCACCCCCTCACCGCTACCCCCTCACCATCTGGTTCGTTGCAGTAGGTTGCTGGGTCTGACTGCAGGCTATAGAGACGAGCCTATAAGAAACAGAGAAGATTCTTCAATGAGGCAGTGGAGCCACCTCCCCAGCAGATGCAGAGATGCAGATCTCTGTGAAGACTCTGACTGGGAAGACCATCACCCTCGAGACTGAGCCCATTGAGAATATCAAAGCCAAAATCCAAGACGAGGAAGGCACCCCACCTGCCCAACAGCGCCCGATTTTTGTGGGCAAACAACTGGAGGATGACTGCGCTCTTTCAGACTACAACATTCAGAAAGAGTACACCCTACACTTGGTGCTTCGTCTACAGGGTGGCATCATCGAACCCTACCTCCTCCAGCTCTCCCAGAAGTACAACTGTGACAAGATGATGTCACAAGTGTTACACCTGCCTGCACCCCCAAGAAGTCAACTCCCAAAAGAAGTGAGGCCACACCAACAACCTGTGTCCCCAGAAGAAGGTTAAATAAATAAGGCTTCTCCACCACCTCCTTGAGCCCGCAGGACTGACTGACTTCTGTCTGAACCCCATGATCCTGGTGCCTCAATAAAGTTTCCCTTTTGTTGACTGGTGCAATAAAGAAAAAAACAACAGCCATGCTGGTGCTGCTCACTGGTTGGAACATCGACCTCTGAACCAGGAGGTCATAGTTCCATTCCCAGTCAGGGCACTGGATCCCCAGAAGGGGGCATGCAGGAGGCAGCAGATCAATGATTCTCTCTCATCATTGAAGCTTCTATCTCTCTCTCCTTCTCCTTCCCTCTCTGAAATCAATAAACATATATTTTAAAAAACCAACAACACAGAAAAAGGAACATAAATTCTGGGAGGCTAGGCAAAGAAAGCACTCCTCCTCCCTGCCAGTGTACCTAACCAACCACAGCCCAGTTTCTCTGCTGTTGGTTACCATACCCACAGGACATCTGTCAATTAAAACAGGCTAGGGAGCGGAGTGCGGGCTAGAAGTCCAAAAGTAGGGCTCTGAGAAAAAAGATCTTTCACCTAATATCCACTGAGAAAATACAGGGTAAACAGGCTACAAAATTATATATATAAAATGCTTCTGCATTATGTGAAGTTTGAAAAACTAATGCAAAAATATTAATAAGGTCCAAATTTATGGACAAGTTTTGAAATAATATAACTTCCCCAAGTTAAAACCATTCATCAAGAATCTCTTACTGTCATAGCCATCTGCCAAGTGAACTTGTAAGCTCTGTTCCAATGAGGGCCATGGAAGTGGCAAACTTCAGCTGGTAAACAGAAAGCCCCACCTTCCTTCCTCGGTATTACATGAGCACGGGCTGCTGGCTGCATCAGAACTGCAGCAAGTGGTTTTGGTGATTCACTGTTATAATTTAAAGACCTGTAATTTAAAATTTTTCACAAGTCCACTCAAATTTCACTAAATGGTGGTGCCAATTCTTGGAATTTAGTACGTTTGGAATGGAAATTCAATGTGGTAAAATGCTATGAAGGAGGTCAAATTGCTACGACACCACAGAATTTAGGAGAAAACACTCCATGACATCCAAGAAGTAATGATGAGAAAATAAAATGTGGTAGAAATATAGACATCCTCTTCTCATACATGTATTCCTATTGGAAGTTAGTTATATTAAATAACCCAGATATGGAGCAGATTATGTCTGTAAAGATGCTCCTTACAGTATTCCTCATTATGGTTGAAATCTGAAAGGAATCCAAATGTGCAACACAGGGAAGTGACTAAATAAATTATGCTAGCCCTAGCCAGTTTGGCTCAGTGGGTAGAGCTTCAGCCTATTGACTGAAGGGTCCCGGGTTCGATTCTGGTTAAGGGCACATGTACGGGTTGCGGGCTCCATCCCCAGTAGTGGGCAGGCAGGAGGCAGCCGATCAATGATTCTCTGTCATAACTGATGTTTCGACCTCTCTCTCTCCCTCCCTCCCTCTGTGAAATCAATAAAAATATATTTTAAAAAAGAAATAAATTATGCCATATTCCTTTTAAAGACATTAAAAATGATAGTGACTAGGAAAGGTGCTAAGTTTATTGTAAATTTTTCAAAAACAAGTAACAAAATTGCATGTATAAAGGGCCTTCTTTGTTAAAAAGAAAAAACCCTAAACTATCTTTACCCATGTTTGTAAACAAACAAAAAAATGACAGGCTAACTTTGGCTGGGTAGCTCAGTTGGTTAAAGCAAATCCCAACACATCAATACTCCCCTCTACAATCTCTCTGTGCAGCTCCTTCTTTTTTAAAAGAAAGACAGGAAGGAAGGGAGGGAGGGAGGGAGGGAGGGAGAAAGGGAGGAAGGGTGGAAAGGAGAAAGGGAGGAAGGTAGAAAGGGAGGAAGGGAGGAAAGAAGGAAGGGCTATACATCAACAAGAAATTCGTGGTTCTTTCTGACTAATGGAATTATGAGTTTAGAACTAATTATCTTCTTGCCTATCGGTATTCTCAATTCAGTTATACACATATATTTACTTTTTAGCCAGAACACATTGCTTTTGTGAGAACATGTGGGAGGTTAGAGCTCAGTGCTGAGAGACAACTGCAGAGAAAGCCACTAGTGAATACCTTGGTGCCATCATAGAGCTCAGCTGTGCCAGACGGTGTGCCCATCAGGGTGATGACATCGCAGTCGATGGTTTTGTCTGCTGAGGGAGCAAAGGTGTCGGAGATCACCCCTAGGAAGTCAGACAAACCCTTCTTCATTTTCTCCGTCGCCCCCGAGGAGCCTTCAGTCTGAAAAGATAAGCCAGCAGAGGAAGCAAGTGGTCCAGGAGCAGGCTACAATCTGGGGTATGGGGCACAGAGCGGCTAAGTATCAGGGGCAAAAACTGACTGTGTGTGGGGGACAACTCACACACACAGGGAAGTGTTCACAATTTCTCACTCCATCTCTGGGGCTGAAGAAGGAGAGAGAGGTATACAGGGTTCCCATCCCCCAGATGGGGTGCAGAATAGGGCTGCAGTGGACTCTGTAGGTCAGAGAAGAGCTCCTTTGATTGGCTGTTTCATCAAAATTTCAAGGCCAGCCAGACTGAGCAAAAACTGACAGCTGAGGAGCCATGCCATAGACCCTGAGTGGGGAAGACCTATGTGATAAGAAAGGTACTAGCTGTGGAATCAAATTTTAGTTTGAATCCTAGCTCTACTACTTGCTGATCTGATACCTGAACCTTCCTTGAGTCTGTTTACTTTTCTGTAAAATTCAGATAAATATATTTCCTCCAGAGGGCTACTGTGAAGATTAAAAAGATAAGGCACATGAGTTTCACCACCAGAGGGGCGGGGGAGGCATTCACAATGCCTGGCGTATAACTAACATTTAATAAATAGCAATGCTGTAGTATCACCATTTCATCATCATGACTGCTCAGGAAGTGAAATATTTTCTATGCAGTTTGAGGAAATATGAGTTAGATTAGAACATTGTCTTGCTTAGAGGCAAGCCTAGGACCAGCTGAGGGCCAATGTATGGACGCCAAGCTTGAGCCACACTGGTCTGAATGTCCTCAAGCAAGCAACGATGAGATGCTGAGAGACAGCATCAGACTCTAAAGACCTCGTGGAAAACTATAATATTTATTCCTAACTAGGCTGCCCAGGCATTTTATTTATTTTTTTTCCCTTGCACTTTAAACTAGAACCTATTTCAGTGCCTAGAACATGTTAGCACAGGCATACAATCCTATTTTTGAAAAGAAAAAAAAAGGAATAAACAAATGAAAGAAACAAGTGCTGTCTCTGCTGTGGCTGGACTTATCGCAGTTCAGCAGGATTACCACTTGTCTTTCATGCTCATCTGCAGCTGTGGTTAGCAGGCAGACAGCATTTTACAACATTCAACAGAACAAGCTTGGTAAAAAACTGCCAAATACGTTTTTCATAACATGGCCTCTAGTCACAAGGCAACTGATTCAGCTGGTGAGCAAATGAAGAAATTGCAATCTGTCCCATCACTAAAGGGAAAACTATGATAAAAAACCAGTATACTGTACTTCATCAGAAACTTGAGGGGATATGTTTGACTATACAATTTTCTCTTCCACACTGACTTCAGAATCAAACTCCTATGTCAGAAGAGGATTCCAATGCACAGCTCTGCTGATAAAAACAGGGCCAGTAAAAACATAAGTTGGCGCACCTTTCTGGAGGGTAGTTTTGCAATAGATATTAAAAGGCCTAAAACTATACTCACTCTATGATCCCTTCCAATATTTTATTAGAAAGAAAATGTGAAAGGCAAAGATTTAGCAATCAGAATGGTCACTGTACCTCTGTTTACAATACTGGGGGAAACTGAAATAGGAAAGTAGGAATTGGTTAAAGCCACATAATAGAATCCCATGCCATTTGTGAAGCCACAGAATGAGGTCTGTAATGATAAAGTAAAAAAGTAGGTTATAGCC
>PVJC01001706.1:0-47483 GCA_004026665.1 Murina feae | reverse complement strand
TAAAAGAAAAGTGGGAGAGAAGTCGGGGGCCTCCACCATGGTCTCAGAATAGGTCAGGCTGTGAGGGACAGTCACGTGGAGGATATAGGTTGTACTCACAGCCAGCTTCTCCTTGACCACGCTGGCCGTGGCTGCAATGGTGCAGGCCGTGTCATGCTGCACCACCTGAGTGAACTCTGTCAGGTCCCGCTTCATGAACTCCAAGGCTTCGGAGGACTATGGAAGACAGAGAGGGATGAGAGCCAGCTGGCTCCACCACCCTTCATTCCTGTTCCCTGTGCTTCTTCAGTACCAGACAGACACACAGAAAACACAAGTGACTCGGGAAGCCTCGCCTCAGAAACAATGCTCACTTGTCCCAATTCCACGACTTGATAACTGACAACAGAGAGCAAAGAACTTCCTGCTACTCTGAGAACTGAGTGTCAGCCCGGACACTTACAAGCTGTGTAGCCAGAGAAACTCTGATCTAGTCCTCGCTGTCTTCTATGAAGCGGAGGGGGACGAGATCAGTGTCCTCAAGAGCAGAGTGCGGTTAGGGGACACATATAGTCTGAAAACCAAACAGACTTTGTTGCATTGCTTTGATGTGCCTTAAGATGTGACATCTATTTCAGATAACATGAAGAAAAGACATGTAATTTTTTTTTAGCAAAAGAAAGTGTTTCTATTTTTACTTTTTTTGTTATAGGAAAATTCAGTTGAAATGAGGCAGTACGTGAAATCATTTTCGGAAAGGTTTAATAAACATGTTGCATTAATAACAATAGTTTAGAAAGCTTTTATGAGTAATTCTTGATAATTTAATACCAATAAAAAGGTGTGTAATTTTTACATTCAACAAATGGGGTGTTAACAGAAATACTTGATTGAATTCTCTTCGAGGGTGTCTTGGTCCCAAACATTCATTCACAGAGCTCCTTTGGGCAGAATTGATATTTGCTTCTGTTAAACCAGCGGTCGCCAACCAGTGATCCGAAAGGTTGGTGACCTGCTGTGTTAGACCAATCTGCTTCTTACCCTGCACCAGAACCAGGTGGAGACGGCAGGCTCTCAGCTCTTGTCTAAGTCTTGCCTTGTCTTGCTTCATCCTTACTCTTCCTGGACAACATCTGTACACGTCTGTAAGCCCTCTCATTTTCCATGAGAATAGCCACTTGCAACATTCTAGCATGCTTTTTAGTATTCTGGTTATGTTTTCGTTGGGGAAAAGCCTGCTCAGTTTTCAGCAGCCTTGGAAGTCTCTGAGTGGATCAGTCTCATCTATCAGCCAGAGGCTTCTTTGGGGGTGGGTGTTAAGCCTCTATATCAGAATCAATAACTATTTAATTGGGGTAACGGAATTGTTTATTAATTCTTTCTCTCCATCCACACTGCCACCACCTTAGTCTAGGCCAACCTGGACTCCTCCCAGGTTGCATCAGATACTTCTATTACACTCTGTTCCTGATATCAGTGGAGCTCTGTAAGTCAAAGTAGACATGTACATTATTCGATGGTTACACAGTACCCTATGAGCAAGTATAAAATCTGTACCCTCACTTGCAAGGCCCTTTTGATCTTGCCTCTGGCAGACTTCCATCCTCTAGGCTGTGCCCCTCACTGAGCTCCAGCTGGCCTTCAAGTTTCTCAAATGCCCTAGCACCTTCCCTACTTCATGGTATCTGAATACATTATTCCTCTTCTTGACACAGAGAACATAGAGCCCATGTTTTCTGTTCACGGGTGCTTCCCCAGTGTCTGACACAGAGTCAGGCATGGAGTAGGTGCTCCAGAAATGTTTGCTTATTACATTTACATGTACCAAGGCAACTTTAATGAAAAAACCATCTGCACGATTTGATGAATGGCTGTCTCTCTCACTAGATTGTGGGCTAGAAGGGGACAAATATGAATAAACATGGTGCTTGCCTTCGAGAAAGGTCACAGTCTACTGGGGAAATGCTCTCATAACAGTGCTGACAGCAAGGACAGAATAGTTACCAGTGTATTATAGGGAGCTTGGAAAGACTTGAAGGGAAGCATGGATTATAAGCAGAAGTCACCTAAGAAAGCCTGGGCATGGTGGGTTTGGGGTTTACTGAGGCCTATGGTATTTTAGTCCTAATGAACATAAAAGGTAAAGTATAGGTGATGAGGGATAAAGCTGGAGGTGTTGCCAAGGGCAACCATGGAGTGTCCGGTCAGCCTTGTGGGTGATGGAGAGCCACCAAAGGTTTGATGAGGTAGGACATGATGAGATCTGCTTTTTCCTTTTTAATCTTCACCCGAGGATATTTTTTCCATTGATTTATTTTAGAGAGCGTGGAAGGAAAAGTGGGATAGGGAGAGAGAGACGTCAATCAGTTGCCTCCCACATGCACCCCAACTTGGGCCAGGGATCAAACCTGCAATCCAAGTATATCCCCCTGACTGGGAATGGAATCCACAACCTTTTAGTGTGTGGGATGATGTTCCAACCACTGAGCAACAGTGGCTGGGACAAGACTTGCATTTTTTTAAAAATATATTTTTATTGATTTTTTACAGAGAAGAAGAGATAAGGATAGAGAGTTAGAAACATGGATGAGAGAGAAACATCGATCAGATGCCTTCTGCACACCTCCAACTGGGGATGTGCCCACAACCAAGGCACATGCTCTTGACCGGAATCAAACCTGGGACCCTTCAGTCTGCAGGCCGACGCTCTATCCACTGAGCCATACCAATCAGGGCGAGACTTGCATTTTTTAATAGGTAGTTTCAGGGACTAATATGGTCCAAGGGTGACAAGATCAGAAGAGGAAAGACCAGTTAGGAAGCTGTTGCAATAGTCAGAAAAATATGAATAAGAACAGTGCTGGTAAGGAAAGAAATCAGAAAAATATGAATAAGAACAGTGCTGGTAAGGATGGGACTCATTCATGAAATATCAGGCATCCCTGACTAGTGTAGCTCAGTTGGTTGAGCACTGTCCCATTTACTAAGAGTTCACCAGTTCAATTCCAGGTCAGAGTATATGCGCAGGTTGCAGGCTCAATACCTAGTAGGGGGTGTACAGGAGGTGGTTGATCGATGTTCTCTCTCTCTCTCAAATCAATAAAAACATAAAAAAATAGCAGGCAAAAAAGGTGGATTTGGTAATTATATATATGCACTGACTGAGAACAAGATAGAATCAAGAAGAGCCACTGGCTGCTAACCTAGATGACTAGGGTAGATGTAGTGCTGCCAACAGAGAGAAAACGCTGAAGGGGAGCAGGTCTGAGAGACGATGGTGACAATGACTCTGTGGTTATGTAGGGTCAGCAGTGACTGAAATATCTGGATCAGTTGTCCAGAAGGGTTTCTCAAACACTAAAGCTCAGAGAAAAGGACCGAGTCACGCTAACATGAAAATGGAGTCACCAGGAAGGGTTTATAAACATAGTGGGCTGAGGACAAGGCCTCTCACATACCACACTTTTTAAAAATATATATTTTATTGATTTTTTACAGAGAGGAAGAGAAAGGGACAGAGAGCTAGAAACATCAATGAGAGAGAAACATCGATCAGCTGCCTCCTGCACACCCCCTATTGGGGATGTGCCCACAACCAAGGTACATGCCCCCGAATGGAATTGAACCTGGGACCCTTCAGTCCACAGGCCGACGCTCTATCCACTGAGCCAAACCAGATTGAGCTCATACGATAATTTTAAGAGGAGGCAGAGGAAGAGGAACTCCTGCAAACAGTCAGAAAAGGTAAGATGGGGAAGCATGTGGAGAACTGAGAAAGAATCATGTCACAAAACTCAAGGGAGTAGAGTTTCAAGAAAGAGGGAGTGATCACTAGTGTCAAATGCAGCAGAAAGGTGCAGGAAGATAAGGGCTGAAAACACCACTGGATTTGGCAAGTGGTAAGTAAAGCTGAGTGTGCATATAGATAAGTTTATATGTGGTGGCTTCAGGGGTACAGTGGGAGTTAGAGATCATGCTGTTGACCTCAAATTTTAAAAAGTAGGAGCTGCCCTAGATGGTTTGCTCAGTGGATAGAGTCAACTTACAGATTGAAGGGTCCCAAGTTCGATTCCGGCCGGGAGCACATGCCCAGGTTGTGGGCTTGATCCCCCGTGCAGGGCGTGCAGGAGGCAGCCGAGTAATGGTTCTCTCTCATCGCTGATGTTTCTATCTCTCTCTCCCTCTCCCTTCCTCTCTGAAATCAATGTATATAATATTGATCAATATATATAATATTTAATATATATATATATATATTGAAAATAAAAGAGCTAATGTTGTCTCCTGGAAGTAAAAGAGGAAGTGACTGAACAGGAAACTTAAGGGAGTGTTAAGGTTGAGAAAAGTTTCTAAAGGCAAGGAGAGAAGAAGCAAATGAGAGATTGAAAAAGTTGCGGGGTATTCAGACCCAGGTGAGTCTGGGAATCTGTGGCAGGGCCGAAGAGCAATGTGCGTTTCTCGACCAGTGTCTGTGGGAAAGCTCATACGCACACACCACACAGCACAGGAAGTAAGGAGCAGAGGGAGGCAGATTACAGCACACCTCAGAGCAACAGTCTTTGGGGCAATTTATGCTATGGGGTGTAAGAGAATGGAGGGTGCTGGGAACTGAGTGGTCCAAATGGAGCCAAGGTAGAAAGGAAGGAAGGAAAGCACAGAAAGACTAAGAAAAAATGGACCCGTGGGCCTCAGCGATTGAGCATCCATCCAAGAACCAAGAGGTTATTGGTTTGATTCCCAGTCAGGGCACATGCCCAGGTCTGATCTCCCAATAGCGGGTGTGCAGGAAGCAGCTGATCTCTCATCAATGCTCTATCTCTACCCCTCTTCCTTTTTTCTAAAATCAATAAAAACATATTTTTAAAAAAGTAAAGATGAGGAGCTGAGGCCTAAAGAGGTTAAGTAGCTTGCCCAGGTTCATATAACAGTAAGTAGCTAAAAGATAGAAATGAATTCATTCTTCTCTTTAGGAATGGGGCATTGTTAAAGGCAGAAGCAACAACAACAACACACACACACACACAGTTTTCAAATGAGAGTTCTCCAAGAACAAAGATGGAGCACTACTCTGCCTATTTTTCGTGAGTATGGGAGACCGAAGTTGAGGGAAACACACAGGTGGCCTTCAAATGAATTTGCTAAATGAATGTCAGTAGACCGAGTAACAGGAACCTGCCTAGGTGGACCTCAGTGTGACATTCTCTTTCCTGGTCCTCATCGAAACATAAACAGCTCAGGGCAGCCTCAGACCTGCGGTCCTGAAGCTGAGAGGAGAACACAGGCCAGGGGAAGACAGACATGCTCCCCCCTCCTCGGCCCCCGAGTCAAGGGCCGGTTTAACGGAGGGCAGGGCCTCCGGGAGTCTGCGCGGCAGGACTCATCCCCGCGGCTTGAGCTATTTCCACAGTTTCATTCGGGCTCCTTTTTTGCCAGGCGGGCATGGAAAGAAACAGAGGCACACAATGGCATTTCTCATCGGTGCAGCCAAGCCTCACGCATCCCACTGGACACTGAGCTTCGTGGGGCCGGGGACTGCATCTGTTTGGCTAACGTCGGTATCTCGGGGCCTGTCAGTGCTGGCTGGGGCATGCACGCGAATATTTAAATGACTGTAGGACTAAGTTTTATTGCTAGAACCCTTTAAGACCCACACTACATGTTTTCTCCTCTAGGAAGGTGTACATTGCTCCTTCCTGTGGATTCCCACGCGAGGGGCCCTGCGGCCTTGAAAAGTCTTTCCTTCACTGTGGCTGGTGTCCCACCGGTCTCAGTCGGGATCGGTCTTTCCGGAGCCCGAAAGGGGCTGAAAGCAGGGAGAGTCGTTCTCATCCCGGCGGCCCGGCCCCCACACGGGTCGGGCGAGGCCGCGCCAAGTTGCACCGAGGCGGTGCGGGGCCCTGGGAGAGGAAGGGAGCCGGCCCGGCTTACCTTTTCCTTGACCGCCTGGTAGCTCTGCTGCAGCCAGCTCCGCCACCATCCCACGTCCTCCCTGTGGAAGACAGATACATCTGGCGGCCCCGCAGTACGAACGATCCGGCCTCGGTTTCCCCTCAGATGGGTCCCCGTGGGCTGAGGCTTCAGACCGCTTCCCCACCCCCTCACACTGCGACTCCACCCCGCCTTTTCAGCCGCGTCCACCACCACGCTGGCCTCCTGGCCTCCACGGGGACCCTGGCCCAGCACCCCAACCCGGGGAGAATTCAGGCCCCAACGCCCGAGAGCTGCAGGACGGGCTCACCCTTCCGCCATCTTGCCTGCATGACATCACCACTATTTACCGACCTTTGACTTCCGACACGGTACCGCCCCCGTAAGCACCGCCCCCTTAAGCACTCGACCCAATCCTTGCGCGGACACCACCCTCAGTCCAATCAGGCCCCGCCTCCTGGAGCTTGGTCCATTCTCTATCCAGAGTTCTCCCTTAAGCCCCGCCCCCGAATGCTTGGTCCAATCCTCAGTTTTGTCTTAAGGCCCCAAGCGTTAGCCCCGCCCCACCAACCTCGACTCTTTACGAGTACCAGCCATAGTCCCCTACGGTGGCCGCGTGGGCCTTGGCGGGCCCTCCTGGTGGTCGTGGGGAGCTGGGAGCGGAGGCGGGGAAGGGAGCGAGCCCCGCGGGAGCGAGCCCGGCCGGGGCCCGAACGTTGGGATCCGAGAGCGCAGGGCTAGGACCGCCCCCCTTTGTGAAACCAGCCACGTAGTAGCCGTTTGGGGTCTCTTCGGGCTGGTTCAGCGAGCGCGGACTGGGGGGCTCTGGGCCAGGGATTGGAGGTTCGTGGAGAAAAATTCGGAAGTGACTTTACATGCAGCCTCTAGAGGGGCTCGCGAGAGATCGGGAGACACAAGTAACTCAGCTCTTGACGGCCTGACTGGAAACTGCTCCGGAGGATGTGGTTAGGAAAATGCAGAGGGCGTGGAGAAGGGAGGTTGAAGGTGTTGAGGGCGAGAGAGGGAGGGAGGGAGGAGAGAGAGAGAGAGAATGGGAGGGGACCACATATTTGGCACTGGATCCCGCCCCTCTGGTCTGTTTCAGCGCACAGCTGTGCAGTTCCCGCCTCTCCCTTCTCCCTCATTGTGGGGTTATTCCTGTCATCACACGTGCTGTTCTTTCTCCCATCGTAAAAGCAAGCAAACAAACACCAGCCCTCTCTGGACCCGCCAGCATTTCCCTGCTCCCCCTTCACAGCAAACTTCTGACCGGCGCGGCCGTCCTCACCGCCTCCGGTTCCCGCCCCTCCCCTTCTCTCTCCACTCACTTCAGGGTTTCCCTCCCCACAGGCCATTGAAATAACGTTTGTTAGGATGCCGGGAACAATGGCCAATTGTCAGTTCTCATCTTCCTCGAACACGCATCATCTTACCCAACACAGCTGAACACTTTCCTTCTCCAAATATTGCCTTGCACTCCCTTCCAGGACGCCGTGCCCTCCTGACTTGGCTGGAATGTCCCAGTCCGCCGTCCTCCACCCTCTCCTTTTTGATGTCTAATAATCATTCCTCAGATGATCTTATCGAGTCTCATGATTTTAAATGTCAGCTATACAGCGGGGACTCTCAGCTTTTGTCTCCACCTCATACATCTCTGAACCCCCGGGTCTTGATCTCTGATTGTAAAATAAACATATCAAACTTAACATGCCCCCCAAACTCCTGATGTATCCACCTCAACTTGATGCAAACTTCCCCAGCGCTGCAAATAGCAACCTCATCCCTCCAGTTACTTAAGCCCCACACTTGGGAGACATTTCTTTCATACTCAAAAGCCAATTCCTTGGCAAATGTAGTTGGCTCTACCATGAAAACAAAACCAGAATCCAGTCATGTCTCACCACCTCCCCCACAACTATGTAGGTCCAAGCGGCCATTACCTCTCACTTGGATAAAGGCAAGAGCCTCTTTACTGGTAGCTCCGTGTCCACTCCTGCCCTCCTATAGTCTAGCTTTAATTCATCCTGAAAGTAATCTTTTAAACAACTTAAGATGGTGCAGCTTCTGTGGAAAACGGTATGGGGATGGTTCTAAAAAACAATGACCATGAGATCTAGCAATTCTACTTGCAGGTATACACTGAAAAGCATTGAAGGCAAGAACACCAACAAATATTTGTACACCCATGTTCACAGCTACATTATTCACAGTAGCCAAAATGGGTTATATAATACAATGGAATATTATCGAGTCTTAGAAAGGAAATTCTTACACATGTTACATCATGGGTGAGCCTTGAAGACATTACGCCAAGTGAAATAAGCCAGTCACAAAAGGACAAATATTGTATGAATCCATTTATATGAGGTACCTAGAGTAGTCAAATTCATAGAAAGTAAAAGGGTTACTAGGGGCCCAGGGGCTGAGTCAATGAGTACAGAGTTAACTTTGGTAGATGAAAAATTCTGGAGACAGAGGGTGGTAATGGTTGCACAACAGTGTGGATATACTGAATGCCACTGAACTGTACACTTGAAAATAGTTTATATTATGTATATTTTACCAAAATAAAAATATATATGTAAATAAGATCACAACCCTTCTCCTCTGCTCAAAATTCTCTAATGCCTTCTTATTTCAGTCAGAGGAAAACCCAGTAAGTTCTCACAAACTCCTTTAGGGCCCGACATGGTTGACCTGACAGTGAACTGTGTCTCTGCTCCAGCAATACTGGCCATTTTGATGTTCCTTGAAAATTCCCAGTCATCTCCTCAAATTATTTAAAACTGTAACTTGCACCCCCACATTCCTATTCCTCTCCCCTGCTTTTTTTTTTTCTTCACACAACTTACGACTATCTGACATACCATCCTTTAAAAAAAAGGGGGAGGGCTGCCTCTCTCCGACTGGAAATGTGACCTCCATGAAGTCATGAATTTCTGTTTGTCTTTTTAAAAAATATATATTTTATTGATTTTATACAGAGAGGAAAGGAGAGGGATAGAAAGTTAGAAACATGGATCAGCTGCCTCCTGCACACTCCCCACTGGGGCTGTGCCTGTGACCAAGGTACATGCCCTTTGACCGGAATCGAACCTGGGACCCTTGAGTCTGCAGGCCGATGCTCTCTCCACTGAGCCAAACCAGTTAGGGCTTGTTT
The DNA here is from genome assembly GCA_004026665.1 of Murina feae. NCBI lineage: Eukaryota > Metazoa > Chordata > Mammalia > Chiroptera > Vespertilionidae > Murina > Murina feae. The sequence goes on along the minus strand of PVJC01001706.1, from coordinate 38,416 downwards.
GTCTTATTTACTTGTCTACTCCTAGCACCTAGAATAGTGCCTGGAACATAATAGATGCTTAATATTTAATACTTATTGAGCAAATAAAGGAATAAATATAAGGAGAGTAAGGACAAAACAGGACTAATTTGGAGCAAGCTGGAGTGGCTAAAATGAAAAGAAAAGAGATGATGAAGGTAATCTATAAAGGTCATTAGCTTCTATATTCCTGAGAGCCTTGGATGTAGGACTAAAAATTCAAACTTAATTGATGGACAGAGGGTCACTAAAGATTTTTTTAGTAAAGAAATGATTTATGCTGTGAAAGTGACATGACCAAGTGACCTTGTACCACTATTAATAGGTGTGATGGGGCCACTTATTAAACAGGTGAATATTTTACACAATGTGCCTTATGTGGTCTTCCCAATAGCCCTATGAAGTAGGAGTAATTTTTCATCTCCATCTTATAGTTGAAGAAGTTGAGATCCAGAAAGATGGAGTGACTTTCCCAAGGTCACACAGCTAGGAAATGACAGAACTCTGATTTGAACTCAATGCTGCCTAACAAAAGCAAGTTTCTGCATATCGAATATGTCTTAACTTCATCCAGCTCATATCCTGCCTCCCCAAGCAGATGATGAGCTGCAGTCAGGCAAGGGCTATATCCTATCGTTTGATCTATTCACCTTACTCATTCTCCCACTCCCCAGCCTAGCACAGTGCTTGCCCAGGAGAGCCTCAGTGCGTGTGGACTGAGTGAGACCTTCTGCTTGGATCTCTTTGGTCATCCCCATCCTTTGGCCCTTGGCTCCCTTTGTTGACACCAAGCAGATCTGAATTCCAATCCCAGCTTAGCCACTTCCCAGCAATGTGACCTTGGGCAAGTTAACTTACCCCGTCTTTAGTGTCTTTATCATTAAAATGGAAACAGGACTCCTGGTTGTTCTGAGGACTGAGTAAAATAAGTAAAACACCCAATGCATAAGACCAAGTCCTCAATGAAGTAATTATTATTATTTTAGTCCCTTACCTTTGTCCTCAGAGCCTAACACAATGTTAGGCACTGGTACAGCATTAATAAGCACCTTTTGACTTAAAATATATGTTGAGCCCTAGCTGGTTTGACTCAGTGGATAGAGCATCAACCTGTGGACTGAAGCGTCCCAGGTTTGTTTCCGGTCAAGGGCACATGCCTAAGTTCCGGGCTTGATTCCCCAGTAGGGGGCGTGCAGGAGGCAGCCAACCAATGATTCTCTCTCATCATTGATGTTTCTATCTCTCTCCCCCTCTTCCTATCTGAAATCAATAAAAATATTTTTTTAGAAAAAGAAAACAAACCTAAGACAACTTAGAAAAATTTTAAAAAGTAAAAATAAAAATAAAAGATATGTTGAAAGAAGACTGGACTGGGAGTCAGCAAATGTAGATTTTCATCCTGGATGTGGGTGTTGGTCACTTTTTCTCTCTGAAATTGTTTGTTTTAATGCCCTCTGGACCGCTAAGCTCTCTTGAAGCTCTTGGACAAAGTATGAATACATAAATTCACCCCATCCCTGACCCTCAGATCATCCTTTGACCCACATCCCCACTCCTGAACTACTGGATCCCTCTTGGCTGAGGATCCTCCTGCCTTTGAGTCCCAGGAAGCCCTGACACCCAGTTGCCACCAGATGGTGCTGTAGACTCATTCAGGTGAAGCTGGCTGCCCGTGCCAGGCAGGGCTTACGGGAGGGGCCCCTGGAATGTCTTTCTGGCTCCTGTAGAGAAGCTGGGCCTCCTCAGTGAAAGGCAACAAGGCCTGGGATGATCCTGGGAGGGAACGTTCCCAAAGATCACCCTATTTCTGTGGTGGAGATTCCACCATAGCCTTGGCAGCAGGACGAGCTACATAATTCATGGCGCCCACGCAAAATGAAAACGCCTAAGTTGCTGGTAGAGACAGCACAGGACATGCCTAAAATCCAGCAGGAAGCTTCTAGGTCAGCCTTCTAGAGCTGACTGTTAACATTTCAAGAATTTTACAAGCTGGTTGTTTAGCACAGCCATTATTTTTTTAAATGATGTAAACTTATGCCCAGCTGGTGTGACTCAGTGGTTGAGCTTCTGTCCATGAACCAGGAGGTCACTGTTCAATTTCTGGTCAGAGCACACGCCTGCGTTTCAGAGTGGGTCGCAGTGAGGAGCGTGCAGGAGGCAGCTGATCAATGGTTCCCTCTCATCATTGATGTTTCTACCTCGCCGTTCCCCTCTCCCTTCCCCTGAAATCAATAAAAATATATTTTTAAAAAAGAATGGACTCCTTTAATATATTTTTATTGATTTCAGAGAGGAAGGGAGAGGGAAAGAGAGGCAGAAACATCAATAATGTGAGGGAATTGTTGATGGGCTGCCTCATGCACACCTCACACTGGGGATCAAACTGTGACCTCCCAGTTCATAGGTCGATGCTCAACCACTGAGTCACGCTGGCTGGGCAGGAATCCATTCTTTTTTTAAAAAAAGATAAAAACAATGAAATAGATTACATAAAAAATAAAGGTAATAAATATCTGAAACGCACACTGCATAATTATTTTTATACATTTCACTATCATCTATGTTTTTGAAGTGACAAATTTATGATATCTATATGGTGGAAATACTATAAAATACTGTGCCTCTTACTGTACATCTCTTCCCAATTCTGCATTCAGTGGTGTCACATTGATAGTTTAAAATCGATGACAGTGGAAGTGTTCACATCATCAAAATCTACAAACAGTACACATCATGCCCCCCTTCTGAGACAGTTGGTGAATTTTTACCAGTACTCCCCTGGTCCTGTTCTACTAACGTGCTGTGCTGTGCAATCTTTTCTAAAATATATATTTTTATTGATTTCAGAGAGGAAGGGAAAGGGAGAGAAAGATAGAAACATTAGGCAATGTGAGAGAAACATCAATCGCCTGCCTCCTGTACAACCACCAAGGGGGATTGAGCCTGCAATCCAGGCATGCACCTTGACCAGGAATCGAACCATGACCTCCTGGCTCATGGGTCGGCGCTCAACCACTGAGCCACACCGCTGGGCTTAATTTTCATTTATTGATTGATTTTTAGAGGAAGAGGTCAAGGGAGAGATAGAGAAAGAGAGAAAATCAATTTGTTTTTGCACTTATTTATGCATTCATTGGTTGATTTTTGTATGTGCCCTGTCCCTGCAACCTTGATGTATCGCGAAGATGCTCTAACCACCTGAGCCAACTGGCCAGGGCCTATGCTGTGTGATCTTGAGCCAAGCCCTATTCCTTCCAACCTCCTATATGTATTCTTTCTTTTTTAAATCTTTATTTTTTAATATAAATTCTTTAGTGTTTAAAGTATTTCATAAGTCTCCTTTCCCCCCCCATTGACCTCTCCCCAGTCCCCTCCACCTCCCAGCACGTGCCCCCCCCCCCGTCTGTGTCTACCATATGTGTTCTTTTATAATTAACAAAAGGGGGGACATCGTTTGTGTGCTGGCCACTATCTTCTCGTGTAACTCTTAGAACCACCCAGGAGATGGATTATTGTGGCCCAAATAGCAAAGGATGTTGCCAAGGAAGAGCTGAGGACTGGCTCCTGCAAGGTGGCTGTCACCAAGGTTCCCAGAAGGTGACCTGTTTATTGGCTCAGGGGAGCAAGCCACATTACCCTTCAGAGCCTCTTTCCCTGCATTGATTAGATCAGCTATTTTCAACCAACATGCCACAAGATTGTTTAAAATATTTGATACCTGACCTCTTCTTCCTTTCCAAAAAAACGATAACAGCCAAATACAACAATAGCTGATCCATGTGAATAAATCAAAATTATATCTTTTTTTTTGGTCAGATTGGTAAAAAAGATAAAATAATTTTTGGTGTGCTATAGAATTTTAGTCATTAGTTTGTATGCCATGAGATGAAAAAGATTGAAAATCACAATTATTAGATAACAACAACAACAGTCTTCCAATGCCTCCAGCATTATTCTTTTTTTTTATTGCTTAAAGTATTACAACAAATGATAGATAGATCTCCATTTTTCCCCTTGCCCTTCCCCCTCCTCCCTAACCCCCAGTTTCTTGTGTCCATTGATTATGCTGCTATGCATGCATGCAAGTCTTTCAGTTGATCTCTTAATTCCTCCCCAACCATCCCCAGCCTTCCAGCTGTAGGATGATAGTCTGTTCAAGGCTGCTCTGTCTCTGTATTTGTTTATGTTTATCATTTTGTAATGGTCTTTATTATCCATAAATAAGTGAGGTCATGTGGTAGTTTTCTTTTATTGACTGGCTTATTTCACTTAGCATAATGCTCTCCAGTTCCATCCATTCCAGCATTATTCTTAGTATTCATGCGTCCCAAGCCTGCTTCCTGGCTGTATCTGAGAGTAGGTAGAGGCAAGATCTAGCCTGCTCTGCTTTTGCAGAAGGTCACAGCAGTGGGAGATGAGAACAGGCATTTCCTTCTTACTGTCACAACAGACAGAGAGTGTTTTTCCAAAAGGGAGACAGGGGTTGGATGCTTTAGGAGCTCAGGAAATGCCTGCCTCAAATATGCCAAGGTTGCAGGTTTGATCCCCGGTCAGGGCATATACAAGAATCAGCCAATGAATACATGCATACGTGGAACAACAAATCACTGTTTCTCCCTCTCCTCTCCTCTCCTCTCCTCTCCTCTCCTCTCTTCTCCTCTCCTCTCCTCTGCTCTCCTCTCCTCTCCTCTCCTCCTTCCACACCTCTCTAAAATCAATCAATTTTTTAAATGAATAAATTTGTATACCTTTTCTCCTGTTAATCTGCTTGTTGTCAGTTTATTTCATAGACTCAAATATTGAACCTGGAAAGGTAGTGCTGGCAAGTTTTTCCTTCCTTACAGTGTGGGTGGCCCAAACATTAATTGCCCTATGTACCCCACTTGCTGGCAAACACATACCCCTGTGTCCCAACTTAGATTTGCTTCCCACTTAGCAGAAAGCAGATATCAGTCCTACAGTTGAGAAAGAAAACAACTTAATTCCCTAGGAAGGTGCCTCAAGGCCCTGCTTTCCTCCTCTATCTTTCTTATATTCCTTTCACAATAATCTGCACTTTATGACTAAATGGTGGAGCTACTCTCCTTAGGTGACAACCTAGAGACAATAATAGGGGAAAGGGAAAAGAAAGAGAAGAGAAAGTATTTAAAATATGTAAATATATATTTTGAGGAAGGAAGTTCGAATAGAGACTATCATTTTCACCTCCATAAACCATTCTAAGGCTGATCTTGTATTTTTGACTTTTCTTCTCCACTGTCTTTTTCCAGGTTTCTTCTGCCTTCAGTCAGAACAGATGGTCAAATTCTTGGCCCATGTAAGAGACCCAATCCTTCACTCCTGAGAGATATGTGCCCTGGGAGGTTTTCTTGTACAGAATTGCAGTCATTTTGCAGTAACTTTGATGACAGGATTTGTAGTAGGAACAGGATCCTTAGGGATACAGTTGAGTCTATCACTAAGCCTCACTAACTTATTTCCCCTTTATAGCCAGAGTTCTTTTTTAAAAAATATACTTTATTGATTTTTTACAGAGAGGAAGGGAGAGGGATAGAGAGTTAGAAACATCGATCAGCTGCCTTCTGCACACTCCCTATTGGGAGTGTGCCCGCAATCAAGGTGCATGCCCTTGACCAGAATCAAACCTGGGACCTTTGAGTCTACAGTCCGATGCTCTATCCACTGAGCCAAACTGGTCAGGGCTGATAGCCAGAGTTCTTAACGCCAGATAATATCGTGATTTCTTTTTTCACTTTCTGTTCAGTGGAAGGAAGTATGCAAAATGGTTGAGGGGTAGGTTCAACAGTTCAGTTTAGTGGAAAATTTGTATCCACTTGGTGGAGGCATTCTTCTCTTAGACACTAAGAGCTTTTAGCATTCATCCCCTCCCTATAGCCATGGGATCAAGAAGCAAATAATTTTTGAGTCAGTCAAAAAGTTATTGTGAGTGGAGCCACTCTCCTACATCTAGCTCTAGCCCCTAGGTTCTCGAGCTATGTAGCATCTGGCTAAGGAGAAGCAGCACACTGGTTGAGAGTGTTGCTGCATCTTGTAGATGGCTGTCTTACAGAGGGTACCTTGCCTGGGGCTTCTGGAGACCTTGCCACCGTTTTAGAAGGCTAGCTAAGGGAGTACGTGGTAAGGCCATGATTCCTGTTGGGTGTCAGCTCAGTGTCTCACTTCTTTGTTGTGAAATGACTTCCATGATAAAAAAACAATATTGTGTGGGATACCAAGACTGTTTATTAAGTCCACACATGGAGGTTCTGGTGGAGGCATGCAAGGCAAGGAAAGCAAACCTAAATCCAGAGTTAGCAACTCTGGTAGTGAAACACAATCCTGCCTCCATCATGAGGGACATGACCCTATGCAATCAGTCTGCCTCTAAATAACTGGCTGGCTGCTGCTATGGGCAAACTGGGTGTCAGTAGTGGTGTTGGCAGCTTGGCTTTGGTGAGGGGATATCCTTGTTCTTCACCCCTGTCATCATGGTCCTTTGTCCATGAACCCTCTGGGGGCCCATACTGAGCATTCATATGGCATACTTGCTGTCTCATGATCTAGGATCATCCCAGGGAATCCATCTTTCCCAGCCCTCTTTGTCATGAACTTCTAATCTTTCACTCTGAGCTGCTCAAATATTGGTCACTGTGAACTGGTACAGATCTTGACCTCAGGACAATGAGATGTACTGCTTAACGGTTGTGCCTGCAGGTGTAATTCGTTAAGATGGCTTTTGTACTGGAGGAGAGTGAACCCCTAAACCAATATGACTAATGTCCTTTAAAAAGGGGGAAATCTGAACACAGAGATATATACAGGGGAAACGCCACGTGGACATGAAAGCAGCCATCTATAAACCAAGGAGAGAGGCCAGGAACAGATCCTTCCTTCACAGCCCTCAGAAGGAACCAACACTGCCCTAACCGGTTTGGCTCAGTGGATAGAGCTTCGGCCTGCGGACTGAAGAGTCCCAGGTTCGATTCAGGTCAAGGGCATGTACCCCAGTAAAGGTGTGCAGGAGGCAGCTGATCGATGTTTGTCATCGATGTTTCTAACTCTCTAACCCTCTCCCTTCCTCTCCGTAAAAAAATCAATAAAATATATATATTTTAAAAAGGAACCAACATTGACAATTGATTTTGGACTTCTAGCCTCCAGAATTGTGAGACAATATATTTCTGCCGTTTAAGCTCGTTTGTGATACATCGCACAGCAAGCCCTAACAGACGAATACACCCTTCACTAGAACTAAGCTCTCTGAGAGCAGCAACCTGGTTTGTCTCGTTCGCAGCCATTCCAGAACGCGCCTGTACCATTACTTGATACCTTGTACCTCTATTTAAAAATATGTTTTTATTAATTTCAGAGAGAGGGTGAGAGTTAGAAACAACAGTGATGAGAGAGAATCATTGATTCGCTGCAGCCTGCAAGCCCCCTACTGGGGATAGAGCCGCTGCAGCCGGCGGGGATGGGGGTGGGGGCGGGGCGGGGGGAGCGGGCACGCCCCCACCGTGACCTCCCTGTTCACGGGTCAGCGCTCAACCACTGAGCACACCGCCGGGCTTGTACCACCATGTAAGTGTCTCACTATATATATGAACCTGAAAGCCTTTCAAGGGAAGAAAGTGTTGCTAGTATTCAATCATAACCTGTTGCGTAGATTAAACCATTTCACTCATTTCCAAATTTTCTGTGGTGCACGGATAAGTCATAGCTCTTACTCCCTAGGTTGCATTAATATGCATGACGCGCTTTTAGCTCTCCGGACAAAGAGATCAATACTTCGCAGGTCCCCCGAGTGGGACTCAGAAGACCGAACGAAGCTCCAGCCTTTTACAAGCGCTGCTTCTTGCCCCTTTTGGCATCTTGGTACTTGTAGTTTTGTCCACTATATCTTTCACCGAAAAGCCAACGCTGAGACCACAACTCCCATCACCCCACGAGCACTGGGGCCTTCAGTGCGCATCCTCCGGAGAGGGCGCCTCGCTATTGGCTAACTTGCTGGGCGAAGGCCCACCTTCCCGAGCCCAGCCACACCCATGATTGGTCGGCTGCCCCGCTTCTCATCGGAGGAGGCGACAAGTGAATGAAAGCGGGGGGCGTGTCTGTGTGCGTAGCTTGGTGGCGGTGCTGGTGGAACCCACTGGAAGGTGAGATCCGAGAAGCGGGGTCACGCTGCTGCTTTCATTGGCTTGGGGCACCCCGAAGGTCGGCTCTGGACGGGGGTCAGCGGGGAAGGAAGCCCCATTTCGGTCGGCCTCCCTCCGACCGCTCGGCCCTGGCGACTCCGGGGATCCCCGCCGCGCAAACCGGTGCTGGATGACCGACTCCCATCCAGCCTCCCCGTCGTGTGGGGAGGAGGGGGTAGTGGAGGCAGGTCCCTCTCCTTCCCGAGCATTGGGCTGTCTCCCGCGTGGTCTACCGGGTGGTGGGGCGGAGGTTCATCCGGATGTTGCGGGGGCGCTAGGCACCGCAGTGCTGGTCACTTTGTCCGCGGAGGCCACGGGAGGGGCCAGGCCTCGGTTCCCCACCCTCCCGGCCGAAGACAGAGTCCATTAACTAGTTCCGGTCATCTGGCTCTGGACGGGGAGGATCCCCTTGTGCTGTGAACAATGTAGCAGGTGAACCAAAGATTCAGTTGACCCTGAAATTCTTTCTGGGCAAATGGAAACTTCTTTCTTGTCGTTCTCCTCCCCGTGCGTCGGGGCCAGGGGTGACTTCTCAAGCCTTATTGTGTGCGGGAGGGTTTGGGGCGTCAGGTCGGCATACTGGTTAAGAATGTCAGCTCTGGGATCTAACCGATTTCAGTTCCAGTCTTAGCTTTGGGCGTGTTGACTGTAAATCTGAACTGAAATTTTCTCTGAAAAAGAGGATGTAACGATGTAGCTACTGCACTGGGTTATTGTGAGGTTAAAATTAATCAGTGTTTGTAAAGTACTTTGTACAGTGCCTCATGAGAAGTAGTGCTCCGAGAATGCTAACAAGTGATGGGCAGGTTTTTATTATTCTCAGGTCAGTGAACCTGGAGGAGTCCTGTCCGAGGCAGTGGTTGGAATTCAAGGCTGCTTTTGGTGCCTGAATGAAGACAGTCCTGTGACCTGGCTCGGTAGGATCCCCTCAGGGGACTGTGGGAGTGTACTGCAGGTGGTAGTGTTGGCATCTGCCCTCTCCTGAAGGACAGGCACTATAAAGTATTAGATTCATTTTTCTGGTCCTGGCATCTTCCTTGTGTCAGGCATTGTTTATAAGTTATTAGCTACAGTGGAAAGGCTGGGAGGGTCCCTGCCAGCGTGTGGATTAATGTACTTCTGAGTCAAGCACTGTGCCCCCAGAGCTTCTTTTCTGGGAGAAGAGGTGGTTCTCAGCATGTCCCAGGGATGCAGAGCACCAACGACAAGTCAGATTAATCTAAACAAAATTTTTCACGTTATATGCCAATTGCAGGACTGAGGAAAGGTTTGAAGAAAGTATGTGGATAGGCTTTCGCAAAGCCAGTTTCTCTATTTGCATGAGCCGATAGAATTTAGAGCTTTTGTAGAGAGAGAGCCAAAGGAAATGGATTTGGGGTTTTATTGTTGAAAAGGAGCATCTTCCAGTGAAAAAATGGAAGTGCCCTGGGAGGAGGCTCTGTAAATAAAACCATTCTACAAGTTCAGAAGTATTGTGCCTATTTAGATATTTATCTTTCTGATTTGCCAACTGCTTATTACCCCTTTGCTCCTCCTCCTTTTTTTCTTTGTTAAGAAATGAAAATAAGAGTAACACAGGTACATAGTGGAACATACTAACAGTGCAGAGGTTGCAAAAGAAAAGGAAAGGTCTCTCCATACATCTCTTAACCATAGTCCCTCTCCTCAAAGGTATCTGCTGTTAATTCTTGCTTATATAACCTTCCGGGAAAAAATTTATGCATGTATCAGCAAAACCATATACACAGATGGGATCAGACTGTGCATTTTGCATCTTGTCTTTTTCTCTTTTACTATATCTTAGTAGCCTTTTCCACATAAAAACACACAGCTCTAGCTCATTAAAAACATGGTTGCACCACACTGGGAGGCTGGGTTAGTTGGAGTGTGGTGCAGATTGATTCTCAGTCAGGGCACGTACATAGGTTGCAGGTTCAATCCCCGGTTGGGGGGAGTGTGGGAGGCAGCGGATCGATGTTTCTCTCATATCTGTGTCTCTCTCTCCTTCTCCCTTCCCCTCTCTAAAAAATCAATAAAACATCCTCGGGTGAGGATAAAAAAAAAAAAAGATGTGTACATTTTAAGCTGAGACAAATGTTGCCACATTCCCTTCTAAAATGGTGTTCAAAATTACATTGCCATCAACAGTGGATATTATCACTTTAAAAAATGTAATTTTACCAGTCAGTCAGGTTTTCTTCAAATTCTGAGGAGGAATATAGTGTGGTATTTAGATGTAGCATTTTCCTATATCTTGTTTTTCCTTTACCATTTTTTAAAATCCTCACCAAAGGAGGTGATTTTATTGATTTTTCTAGAGACAGAGGAAGGGAAAAAGAGTTATACACACACACACACACATTGATGTGAGAGATAAACATTGAGCTGTTGCCTTCCGGAGTCACCCCGACCAGGGATTGAACCTACAGCCCAGGTATGTGACCAGGAATAGAACCCACAACCTTTCAGGGCTTCCTTACCATTAAAAAAAATTGGTTTCAGAGAGGAAGGGAAAGGGAGAGAGAGAGAGAAACATCAATGATGAGAGAGTGTCATTGATCAGCTGCCTCCTGCACTCCCCTACTGGGGATTGAGCCTGAAATCAGAGCATGCGCCCTTGACTGGAATCCACCCTGGGACCCTTCAGTCTGTAGGTTAATGCTCTGTCCACTGAGCCAAACCGGGTAGGGCTGCCTTATTTTGATTGTCAAAGGCAGTGGCAGGAACTGCTGGGCAGGCTTGGTTGGGCTATTGGAAGAGGTGAGAATGACAGTGAAACCTTCATCCTGTGAAAACGGTTGATTTATTTGGGAATAGAATTTTTCAGATATCTGACAGTTCTCTTTTTGAACTAAAATGTTTTTAATGTTAACTACTTTCAATGAAAATTTCCAAAATTATGACATAATTTTTTGAGCTTAAAATAATACAAAAGTCTTCTTGATGACTTAGGTCCAACAATTATAGCTGTGGGCTATAATTTAGTGATGTCCTTAGGCCATTTTGAATATGTAGGAGCCTTTAATACACTTAGCTAAATGGCCTCAGGCTGACACTTTAAAAATTCCTAGGTGTAGTTTTTGGAACTGTTTTACCTTTTCCCACTTGTCAGTTCTCACTTTTAAGTTTGTCAGTTTAGTTGCTTATAGAGGCTCCCCTTCATTTCTCTTTTTTAATATATATATATATATATATATATATATATATATATATATATATATATATATATATATATATATTTCAGAAAGGAAGGACGAGGGAGAGAGAGCTAGAAACATCAGTGATGAAAGAGAATCATTGATCGGCTGCCTCCTGCATTCCCCCCACTGGAGATCGAGCCTGCAACCTGGGCATTTGCCCTTGACTGGAATCGAACCTGGGACCCTTCAGTCCGCAAGCTGACGCTCTATCCACTGAGCCAAACGGGTTAGGTCTTCATTTCTCTTTATAATTGACTCTCTAATTTCCAAACTTAATGCATCACTTGCTATCCATATGTGTAAAGTAGGTGTAAATTGCCCTTTAATAAGGTTGTTGTGGGTCTTTTATGAGTAAAATCTGTGCCCTTAGTGTGTTAGGCCTTGGGGAATCTATTTTTGCCAGTGAAAGGACCATTTTTGGGGAAGAAAGTGCCTGATTTCTGGTTGAGTGAGGCATTGTTGTGCTGCATTTGAAAGGAAGCATGCTAAAGAGTTGTTAGCTATGGTCGGCAGCTCTAACTAGGCTTTTTGCAATTTCAGTAAAGGGAGATGGTGTACTTGGTTGTAGAAACTCCTCTGAGCTCAATGGGTCAGTAAGTAAAAAGGGTATTGATGGATGGCTCTGTGGTTTGTGTGATGGGGAAAGATGGAGGAGGAGCTCTGAGAAGAAGGTAAATCTTGTTTATATAACCCTCCAGAAAAAATTTATGCATATATGCGCAAAGGCATATACACAGATGGGATTTTAACAGGAGGATTTTGAATTTGATTTATATCCGTTCTACTTAGCACTTACGAAAACAGTATTCCGTTGTATTTAGCGAACCTACCTGTCCAAAGTATTCTGCCAGGTGCTGTGGGGGATATCAAATAAATAAGACATGCCCTGGCCAGTTTGGTTGAGTGGATAGTGCGTCGGACTGCAGACTGAAGGGTCCCAGGTTCGATTCTGGTCAAGGGTATGTACCTTGGTTGTGGGCAAAAGCCCCAGTAGAAGGTGTGCAGGAGGCAGCTGATCGATGTGTCTCTCTCATCAATGTTTCTAACTCTCTATCCCTCTCCCTTCCTCTCTGTAAAAAATCAATAATAAATAAATAAATAAATAAATAAATAAATAAATAAGACATGGATCATACCCTCAAAGGGCCTGTAGTCCACAAATGGACAAGGGCCAGGACATAGACATATGGAGAGTGACCCAGCGGTAGTTAGGAGTCCTTCGGTTGTAACAGCTTAGCACAAAGGGACTTAATTGGCTTCTGGCACAGCAGGAGTTAGGACTCAGATGGGTTCTGTCTGTTGCTTCTGCTGCCTGAGCTGGGCTTTGTTGGGCTGGCTCCCCTGTTGGTGTGGCAGCAGCATCCCTCACATCCCACCTGCTCACGGAGCTGCAGTCTTTTCTGGAAGGACTAGTAAACATTTCACTGCTTTGTGTTGGCTCTGACCAAGCCACGTGGCCATCCGGGAAGCCAATCCCTGTGGTCAGAGGGTGGAGCCTGGGGTTGGCACCAGCTAGATGCAAAGATCATTGGCCAAGATTGGGGGATGGGTGTTTACAATCAAAGCTGAATGGTGAATGTGTGCTGGCAAGCCAGAGAACTCACCAGTGTTTCCACCAAGTGATGATAGTAGATGTGAGCTGAGACTAGTTGCCAGTCTCTAACTCTGTATCAGGACGCTGTAGACCGAACTGTAATTCTTTTTTAAAATATATTTTTATTGATTTCAGAGAGGAAGGGAGAGAGAAAGACAGAAACATCAATGATGAGAAAGAATCATTGATCAGCTGCCTCCTGCACGCCCCCGACTGGGGACCCAGCCCACAATCCAGGCATGTGCCCTTGACCGGAACTGAACCCCAGGATCCTTCAGTCCACAGGCCGATGACACTCTGTTCACTGAGCCAAACAAGCTGGCCAAACTTTAATTCTTAGATTTGGGTATTATCTGTATTTTAAGCCTTGAAGGAAATAGAGTGTAGTGCATCAGACCATGAATTCTGAAGGTTGGCTTTGAGTCCTGGCTCTGTTACAGCTGGGTCATCTCCTATCTTCTTCTTTTTTAAAATATATTTTTATTGGTTTCAGAGAGGAAAGGAGAGGGAGAGAGAGACAGAAACATAAATGATGAGAATCATCGATTGGCTGCCTCCTGCAGGCCTCCCACTGGGGATGGAGCCCGCAACCCCGGCATGTATCCTTGACTAGAGTTGAACTTGGAACCCTTCAGACCACAGACCAACTCTCTATCCACTGAGCCAAATCAGCTAGCTAGGGCTCCTATCTTCTTTGAGTCTCAATGTTCTTATTGGAAAAACAGAGACAATATTGGTGTTTTGTTACAGAATTTTAATAAAAATTCACTGGAAAGAATCAAACACTATGTACTGTGCCCACACGCAATTGTTGTTTTCATAAACGAACTCAATTGGACAACCTTTTATTTCTGTTAGATCCAAAACAGCCCATGTCATAAAGACACTACTGAACCAATGTTTGGGAAAGAATTTTTCTTTTTAAATAGATTTTTATTGATTTCAGAGAAGTAGGGAAAGGGAGAGAGGTAGAAATATCAGTGATGAGATAGAATCATTGATTGGCTATTTCCTGCATGCCCCACACTGGGGATTGAGTCCGAACCTGGGCCTGGGCCCTGGTTAGGGATTAAACCATGACTTCCTGGTTCATAGGTTAATGCTCAGCCACTGAGCCACACCAGCCGGGCAGGGAAATTTTTAAAAAATATATTAAAAGTGAACATCTTATTTGTAAGGTTGAGATTCGTGAATCAACTTTTTAAAAATCTTGGCAGAGATCAGTCTACTCCGGAGCAGCCGCAGCTGGTGAAGAAATGGAGATGCAATCCTACTATGCCAAGCTCTTGGGGGAGTTGAATGAACAGCGAAAGAGGGATTTTTTCTGCGACTGTAGCATCATTGTGGAAGGGCGGATCTTTAAGGCCCACAGGAATATTTTGTTTGCCAACAGCGGCTACTTCCGAGCCCTGCTCATTCACTATATCCAGGACAGCGGGCGGCACAGCACCGCCTCCTTGGACATTGTCACCTCCGATGCCTTTTCCATCATCTTAGACTTCCTGTATTCTGGGAAGTTGGATTTGTGTGGGGAGAACGTGATCGAAGTTATGTCGGCCGCCAGTTACCTACAGATGAATGATGTGGTAAACTTCTGCAAGACATACATCAGGTCATCCTTTGATATCTGCCGAAAGATGGAGAAGGAGGCTGCCGCGGCTGCAGCGGTGGCAGCGGCAGCTGCAGCAGCTCATCAGGTTGACAGTGGGAGCCCCAGTTCTGGCACGGAAGGGGCCTCCTGTGAGACCAAGAGCTTGGTCTCCTCTACAGCCAAGGAAGAAGAGTGTGTGGACTGTCCAAAGGAATCCCCTTGTGGTGACTGCCGCCCCCTGGAACCGGTGGTGAAGGACAGCGAGGGCAGTGGCTCCGCCGACAGTGACCTCTCTGCTCTGCCCAAGCAGATAGAGCCTAAGGTGGAGTTCGATGCTGACGAAGTGGAGCAGGTGGAGGTTGGGGAGCAGCTCCAGCAATATGCTGCTCCGCTGAACCTGGCCCACATGGAGGAGGGTTTGCCCAGCGGCCATCCCGCGGACGTGTCTTACGGTAACTACCACGTGAAGCAATTCTTGGAGGCCCTCTTGCGCAACGGTGCTGTCCAGAGCAAAGACGATGCGGATCATCACTTTTCTCGGAGTTTGGAGGGAAGACCAGATGGTGTAGGAGGAGCCATGAGTTCCATGATGGATGTCCCGACCGACTGGTATGGCGAGGATTCAGGTGAGTGCCATTAGCATCCACCATCTCTGCTGGTCATTTAGCACCCACATCTGTGCCTCATAGTCCCCCAGCATCATCATCATCATCATCATTGTCATTACCATCATCATCACCACCGTCATCATCACTAATTGCCGTCACCATCACTATCACTGCATTATCTCCACCACCATCACAACCAGTAGGTATTAGCTGAGTAGGGCATTGTTTCTTCATGTATGTTAGTATTTTACCTCTTCAACTGGAGTATAAGCATGTTGAGGACAGTTTGAAGAAATGCAAAGAAACTACCGTCCACTAACCAGCACTGTGACTTTAGTTACATCATTAAATCTCTCTGAACTTGTTTGTTCAGGAGCTAATCATTCCTGTCTTGCCTTTTTCACGGTGTTGAGGACAACTGAGATGGTTTCCATAAGTTTTTTTTCTCATATATAATAGGAAATTTATTCTTTTTTAGAAAAATATATCTTAATGATTTTTTACAGAGAGGAAGGGAGAGGGATAGAGCGTTAGAAACATCGATGAGAGAGAAACATCCATCAGCTGCCTCCTGCACACCTCCTACTGGGGATGTGCCCGCAACCAAGGTACATGCCCTTGACCGGAATGGAACCTGGGACTTTCAGTCCGCAGGCTGACGCTCTCTCCATGGAGCCAAACCGGTTAGGGCAGGAAATTTATTCTTTGTGTCAACCATGGTGCCTGATGCGTAACAAACATTCGTAACATGTCATGGTTGATGGTATGATATATTTGAGAATATTTTAGAGTTGGCATTTGGCTTCATGTGAGTAAGTTTCTGTGTTTTAAAAAATATATTTTTATTGATTTCAGAGAGGAAGGGAGAGGGAGAGAGAGAAACATCAATATGAGAACGCAACATCAATCAGCAGCTTCTACAATGGATCGAGCCTGAAACGCAGGCATGTGCCCTTAACCAGGAATCAAACTGGCAACCTCCCTGTGCACAGGACTATGCCCCACCAACTGAGCCACACCAGCCATGGCTGACACATGTATTCTTTATTGAATCTTACTAGTATTCTTTTTTTTTTAAAATATATTTTATTGATTTTTTACAGAGAGGAAGGGAGAGGGATAGAGAGTTAGAAACATCCATGAGAGAGAAACATCGACCAGCTGCCTCCTGCACACGCCCCACTGAGGATGTACCCGCAATCAAAGTACATGCCCTTGACCGGAACTGAACCTGGGACCCTTGAGTCTGCAGGCCGATGCTCTATCCACTGAGCCAAACCAGCCAGGGCTTACTAGTATTCTTTAAGGGACAAACAACCAGATGAGTAGGCCACAGTGAAGAAATCTCATTTTTATTTTTAAAAATATATTTTTATTGATTTTAGAGAGGAAGGGAAAGGGGAAGAGGGAGATAGGAACATCAGTGATGAGAGAGAATCACTGATTGTCTGCCTCCTGCATGCCCCCTACTGGGGATGGAGCCCTGACCATTTAATAATGAACTAATAAAGGAAACATTGTTTGCTAAGCCGCCATGTATCTCCAAGTTTCATTGCAGTCCCCATAGCCCTCATACTGTAGCCAGCTTTTCCTGTGTGGTTCTTAATGGTAATCCTTCTAGCTCCTTTTTTATAATCTGGAAGTTCCATTTTACTATGACCATGTTCTATGTCTGACAGCAATCCAACCTCTCAGGACATTCAATATTTAATCCTTCATGGGAATAAATTTCTTACACACTTTGTTAGCCTTTTTTTGTTTTAAGAGAATTTGTGTTCCTGAACAATTCTGAAAGATGACTTAGCTCTTTCTAATAGTGAGCTAATTGTGTAGTAAAAGGTTTCATAGGAGATGGAAATACACTTGGCTGTCACCTTCCTGATAAAAGTACCCCATAGCTTCTAGACCCTGAAGCCAAGAAATTAACTAATCAAAATTCTTACACACCCTTCAACATGGAACAGTGAAAGTATTTTAAATAAGAGAGATCAGCTGCTTTTATTTGTAACTAGTGAGCTGGCTTCAGATATTTTAATTTCATTTTTAAAATATATTTTATTGATTTTTTTACAGAGTGGAAGGGAGAGGGATAGAGAGTCAGAAACATCGATAAGAGAGAAACATTGATCAGCTGCCTCCTGCACACCCCCTACTGGGGATGTGCCTGCAACTAAGGTACATGCCCTTGACTAGAATCGAACCCAGGACCCTTGAGTCTGCAGGCCGACGCTCTATCCACTGAGCCAAACGGGCTAGGGCTTAAAAATATATTTTTTTACTGATTTCAGAGAGGAAGGGAGAGAGAGAGAGAGAAACATCCATGATGAGAGAGAATTATGCATCGGTTGCCTCCTGCACATCCCTTATTGGGGATCGAGCCCGCAACCCGGGCATGTGCCCTGACCAGAAATCAAACCCATGACCTCCTGGTTCATAGGTTGATGCTCAACCACTGAGCCGTGCCAGCTGGGCTAATTTCATTTTTTTTGAAGCAAGAACACTGTGTATGTGTGATTAAAATTAAACTTGAGCCCTAGCCAGTTTGGCTTGGTGGATAGAGCGTCGGCCTGTGGGCTGAAGGGTCCCCGGTTCAGTTCCGGTCAAGGTTGCGGGCTAGGTCCCTGGTGGGGGTCGTGCAGGAAGAAGGACTCTCATCATTGATGTTTCTATCTCTCGCTCCTCCCCTCCCTTCCTCTCTGAAAGCAATAAACATATATTTTTTTAAAAATTAAACTTGAAAAACCTAAAAATGCCATTTCTGGTTCTCAGAGACACTGTCTTAACCAACATTTAGAAGGTAGCAGCTGTTTTCATGGAACATACTATGGGAACTTGTTGAAATCTCATTTCCGTGTACATAATGGCACTTCACAGATTGTAATAACTGCTCAACATTCACTGGACCCTCATCATGTCCATGAGTTTGGCAAAGGAAGTGTAGAGAAACTGAAACTCAGAAGGGTTTAGTGAGTTTCCTGAGAATGCAGAGCTGGTAAGTGGCACAGCTAAAACTAGAAACCTGGGCTGGCTTCACTTCACTCATTAAACAAACTGAAAGCAGCAAAAGTGGATAGAGGATTTCAGTGCAATGATTTTGTCTTTCAACGCCCCCTGCCTGTTTGTACAAGTATCAAAAAATAATTTAGCTGTGTGCCATCTTCACACAGCCTATAAAGTCCGGTTTCCAGCTACAGGGTGTTGTGGCAAGGCAGCCACCCTGGCCCCTGGCCATACCTGCTATCTGCCAGGTTTTTATTCCACTCACACAGTTCCAGGCTAAACTTACTAAGTGCTAAGGCAAAAGTAGGACTAATTTGTTTGATCATTCATTTTTTTAAAATATATATATTTTTATTGATTTCAGAGAAGAAGGGAGAATGAGAGAGAGACATCAATGATAAGAGAGAATCATTAATAGGCTGCCTCCTGTACGCCTCACACTGGGGATTGAGCTCACAACTCCCGGGCATGTGCCCTGACCGGGAATTGAACCATGACCTCCTGGTTCACAGGTTGACGTGCAACCACTGAGCCACGCAAGCAGGTCTGGTCATTCATTTATTTGCTCAAATATTTGAGTAGCTTCTTGATGAAGCTACAAAGATAAGTCACACATGAATCCAGCCCTTCACGAACTTAGAGGAGATAAGACGTGTAATCACATGATCCAAAGGTACTAGGGCTGGAAGACAGATGAAGGGTGAGTTTCATAATTGTCCCAAAGCTGGAGAACTGGCTTCCTGCTGGAGATCAGGGAGGCTTTATGAATGTGGCATCTGAGGATAATAAGAGACATAGAAAGAAATTGACTAGTGTCAGATCATGGGAAATCTTTTTTTTTTGGGGGGGGTAAATATTTGAAAAATTTATTTTTATTTTATTTTATTTATTTATTTTTAAATATATTTTATTGATTTTTTACAGAGAGGAAGGGAGAGGGATAGAGAGTTAGAAACATCAATGAGAGAGAAACATCGATCAGCTGCCTCCTGCACATCACCTACTGGGGATGTGCCCGCAACCAAGGTACATGCCCTTGACCAGAATCGAACCTGGGACCTTTCAGTCCGCAGGCCGACGCTCTATCCACTGAGCCAAACCAGTCAGGGCTGAAAATTTTATTTTTACTAAAGTATTAACATCTAATGTTATAATGTAACATTTAAAACATGCAAAAAAGAGTATATGTACTATATGTAGATCATGGAAAATCTTGAATGCTAAGAAATGAGATTTTTATTTGTAGGCACAGGGGAGATTTTCCATAGTTTCTGAGCTTGGGAGTAGACAGGATCTGTGCTTCAGGGAGCTTAATTTGGCCTCAGCACAAGATCGTCTACAGCTGGGAGATCAGAGCAAGGAGATGGTCAGTAGTTCTCTATCCATGTTGCTCATCCTAGCATTTGCAGATATTGTCAAAGCATAATGTCCTGGTAAGATCAACAAAAATATATTTTAAAAAAACCTTAGGGTTTTAAAAATATGTGTATTTTTATTGATTTTATTTTTTTATTTTTCAAAATACATTTTATTGATTTTTACAGAGAGGAAGGGAGAGGGATAGAGAGGTGCAAACATTGATGAGATAGAAGCATTGATTAGCTGCCTCCTGCACACCCTTTACTGGGGATGTGCCTGCAACCATGGTACATGCCCTTGACCAGAATTAAACCTGGGACCCTTCCGTCTGTAGGCTGACGCTCTATGCACTGAACGAACTAGTCAGGGCTATTTTTATTGATTTTAGACAGCGGAAGAGAGAGGGGGAGAGAGTTAGAACATCAATCGGCTGCCTTCTGCACACCCCATACTAGGGATCAAGCCCGCAATCTGGGCATGTGCCCTGACCTGGAATCAACCACTGAGCCCCACCAGCTGGGCAAGATCTTAGAGTTTTTGAGGCCAGAGGAGGGACAGTGGTCTGGAATTGACAGTGAAGCACAAAAGAGACCCTATACAGCTCCAAGTCAGGGGTGCGGGCTATGGGTTAAGGGAGTAGAGTGCTCGAGAGAGAGGCTGGGCTCAGGTAAAGCAACCACTCCAATCTGCTGCCTCTCAAAACTGTGTTCTCCCTTCTTTCCCTAAGCTCCAGATATATCTTCCCGAAGGACATGGGTAGAGGGAACACGTCTTAGAGCGCTGCAGTAAGGGTAACTCGTGTAACTTGAAAGAAACAGTTTCTATACCTGTGTCACCTTAATGGTTGTATGAGCAAGGTAAACAAACAAAAAGAGTTGGAAAGAGATTTAAGTGAATTCCTAGATATTTGATGATTTCAGATATATAGAGTGAATGTGAATTCCAACAATTTAAGTCTGCATCGTCGCAAACCTCTTCTGTACATGCCTGGAAACTCTTCTGAGGAGCTACCGTCAAAACGTGAATCCTAGTCTAGAGGTCTGATCCACCATCATGATCTGAGCTGGTGGCATTCTGCAGCCCCCGATCCCATCCATCGGAGGCATGGACAATGTCGTTGCTGCTTGCAGTACAGCTAAATTATTCTATTTGGTTTCCTAGGCGATGTGCTGGTGGTCCCCATCAAGCTCCACAGATGTCCTTTCTGCCCTTACACTGCCAAACAGAAGGGCATCCTTAAGCGGCACATCCGCTCACACACGGGTGAGCGGCCCTATCCCTGTGAGATCTGTGGCAAGAGATTCACTCGACAGGAGCACCTGCGGAGCCATGCCCTGAGCGTAAGTGAGCTGGCAGATCTGTTGTGGTGTGTGTGTGCGGGTGGCTCCTGACACTTGTCCAAAGTAGCAATTTTTAACCAGTGTGCCGCAAGAGGCACATAGGTGTGCTGCGAGAATTTTTAAAACATGCGATACCTGACTATGTAGTCTGGGGCACTGACCTCTTTCCCCTTAGGTTGTCAAATTAAAAACTGACAACAGCCAACACAATAGTCGTCCCGTGTGAATGAATCAAAAGTATACCTATATTTTTGTCAGATCGGCAAATCAAAGCCATCATAAAATGTCACTTTACACCCACTTAGGATGACTGTCATGAAAAAATGGATAATAGCAAAGTGTTGGCAAGGATGTGGAGAAATTGGAAACTTTATACATTGCTGGTGGGAATGTAAAATGGTGCGGCCGCTATAGTCAACAGTTTGGCGGTTTCTCAAAAAGTTAAGCATAAAGTTACTATAGGACTCAACAATTCTGCTTTTAGGTATATAACCAAGAGAACTGAACACACATTCACACAAAAACTTGCACACAAATGCTCATAGCAACATTATTCATAATAGTAAACAAGTGGAAACAACCCAAATGTCCATCAGCTGATGAATGAACAAACAAAAGGTATATCTATACAGTGGAATGTTACTCAGCATAAAATGAAATGAAGTTCTGATTCACATTACAGTATGGAGGAACCTTGAAAACATGCTAAGTGAAAGAAGCCAGTCACAAAGGACCACATATTATATGATTCCATTTTTTTAAAAAAATATTTTTTTTATTGATTTCAGAGAAGAAGAGAGGGGGGAAAGAGATGGAAACATCAACAATGACAGAGAATCATTGATTGGCTGCCTCATGCACGCCCCCTACTGGGGATCAAGCCTGCAACCCGGGCATGTGCCCTTGAGTGGAATTGAACCCATGACCCTTCAATCTGCAGGCCAGCGCTCTATCCACTGAGCCAAACCAGCCAGGGCTATTTTTTATTTTTATTTTTAAAATATTTTTATTGATTTGAGAGAGGAAGGGAGAGAGAGAGAGAGATAGAAACATCAATGATGAGAGAGAATCATTGATCGACTGTGGGGGAAATTGAACCCACAACCTGGGCATGTGCCCTTGGCCAGAATTGAACCTGGGAATCAAAGCTGGGACCCTTTAGTCCACAGGTTCATGCTCTATCCACTGAGCCAAACCGGCCAGGGCTGTATGGTTCCATTTAAATGGAATGTACAAAATGGAAAGACCCATGGAGATAGAGAATAGATTAGGTTTGCCAGAGGCTGGGGGCAGGTGGCAATGGGAAAGAGGTGACCATTAGTAGGCACAGGGGTGATGAAAATGTGGAATGAGATGGTTGTGATGGTTGTACAATCTTGTGACTACTAAAAACCACTGAGTTGTACACTTTAAGAGGAAAACTTCAGCCCTCACCGGTTTGGCTCAGTGGATAGAGCGTCGGCCTGCGGACTCAAGGGTCCCAGGTTTGGTTCTGGTCAAGGGCATGTACCTTGGTTGTGGGCACATCCCCAATGGGGAGTGTGCAGGAGGCAGCTGATTGATGTTTCTCTCCCATCGATGTTTCTAACTCTCTACCCCTCTCCTTTCCTCTCTGTAAAAAATCAATAAAATTTTAAAAAAGAGGAAAACTTTATGGTGTGAATTGTGGTTCTGAAAGAATCCAGATTGAAGATAAGTGCAAGGTTACTGCCTGTTCTGTCAGTACTGGCCCCGGCATACTTGTCTGAGAATGGCCTCCTCCCAAGGACTTAAGTTTTTGTTTGTTTGTCCCCCCCCTTTGCCCCCCAATTTATATCTCTCTCTTGGCAGCAATAGGTCCCTGGGTGCCTCTAAGTGTTTTATCGGCTGGAATCCTTATTTCCACTCTTTTTCCACATTATACAAGCCCTGGCAGTTTGAAAGACAACTCAGGTTGTCTCAAGTGTGGAGGTTTAGCATAGGAAGCTCAGGAAACCTCACGGGAATCAGGATATTGGTCAGAATGTAACAGCAGCTCCAGCAACCTGGATGTCATGTTTCTGGCCCTTCTGCATCAGCCTCTTTCTCTGCTGCTTGCATGTACCCCATGTCCATAGCTCTCCAGAAGAGAGGCTCTGATTGGTTCACAGAGCCCGTTTTGACTGGAGTTCCTGAAGAGTGCACACATTTGCAAGAGAGTTCCTTATACAGGGGGCCCCCTGGAGCTGTGTGAGATAGGAAATTTAAAAAGTCAAGGGTGAAGCATTGACTGGCACATCTGGGGAATACACTGTCTAGCAAATCTGCCTCCCTAATAACTAAACAACCCAAGGTTCATAGAAGCCATGCCTAAAACTCTTAACTGGTTCACTGGGTGCCCTTTATATGCCTCGCACTAGGAATATAGTAACACGTGTGACAGAGGACAACCAGTTTGGAATTTACAGTTTAGTGAATTTTACCAAGGATTTGTTAAAAATACAGTAGTCTCGCTGTACCCGGTTTGGCTCAGTGGATAGAGCGTCAGCCTGCGGACTCAAGGTCCTAGGTTCAATTCCGGTCAAGGGCATGTACCTTGGTTGTGGACACATCCCCGGTAGGGGGTGTGCAGGAGGTAGCTGATTGATGTTTCTCTCTCTTCGATGTTTCTAACTCTCTGTCTCTCTCCCTTCCTCTCTGTAAAATATCAATAAAATATATTTTTAAAAAGTACAGTAGTCTCCTCTTATCCACAATCCAGTTTTCCACATTTTCAGATACCTGTGGTCAACTGTGATCTGAAAATATTAAGTGGGAAATTCCATAAATAAATAGTTTATAAGTTTTAAATTGCATGATGTTCTGAGTAGTGTGATGAAATCTCTCGCACCACGCTCCATCCAACCCAGGATGTGGATCATCCCTTTGATGGTGGCTCTGCCCTATACTAGTATATGCTTCCTGCTCATTCATTAGTCACTTAGTAGCTGTCTTGGTTATCAGGTTGACTGTTGTGGTATCGCAGTGCTTGTGCACATGTAACCCGTATTCTACTTAATAATGGCCCCAGAACAAGACTAGCATGCTGGCAATTTGGATATGCCAAAGAAAAGCCATAAAGAGCTTCCTTTAAGTGAAAAGGTATGTATGTATAGGAGAAAACATAGTCTATATAGGGTTTGGTACTATCTGCAGTTTTAGGCATCCACTGAGGATCTGGAAACATATCCCCACAGATAATCAAGGAAGAAGCATAGGTGAGATATAGAACTGGGAGGGCTGACCTGGCCTGGAGCATCAGAGAAGACTTCTTTGAAAGGCATTAGTAAGGAGCAGGGGTTGGCAATGGGGAGGAGGGCACATTCCACAGATGTCCAGTGGCCCTGGGGTGGAAAGGACCTTGGTGAGGCTGAGAATATGGCAGATGGAACAAGGGGCAGAGTGGTGAGAAATGAGGTTGGAGGGTCAACCAGGGCCCACATCACATGGGGCCTTGAAGGTCACGGCTCAACCCCATTTCTGTGACATTGACTGTATCTACTTGTGGTTTTAGGTCCACAGATCCAACTGTCCAATCATCTGCAAGGGCTGCAGAAGAACCTTCACGAATCACCTGTCACATGGGCTGAGGCGCTTTGGGCTGTGTGACAGCTGCACGTGCGTGGCAGACACGCATGATGATGAGTATAGTTTGATGCCCATCAACCTTAGCCTGGTGGAGGCTTCATCCGAAAGCCAAGAAAAGAGTGACACAGACAATGATTGGCCAATCTATGTGGAGTCTGGTGAGGAAAACGACCCTGCCGGAGAGGATTCTGACGACAGACCACAAATTCAGCCCAACCTAACAGACCGAGAGACACTCATGTAGCAGTAGATTGGCGGGAAGAGGTTTTGGAGTTTGTTATTGCTCATTCTGTGGTTGAACCCTGAGACGAACTTTTTTTCCGTGTCAATATATTTGCATTTTTGTTAGATGACCTAGTAGAGGTTTGATTTTGTGACTCAGAGGACTAATGAGTTTTTAGTTTGGTGCCCTTGATGTCTGAGAGCTTTGCTGACCTTTCCTTGATTCTGAGTGAGCAAGGCTGGCCCCCAGGCTTCCTGTTTTTCCTGTTGTGCACCTGAACTCTGGTTAGGAGAAAGATAAGAAAACCCCCATGCTTGTTTTCATAGTGTCTCAGTCTCTGCATTCCTTTGTGGTCATCCTCTTTTCTCTGAAAAGGTAGGCAAGAATGTATTAAGTTTTGAGAATGATTTTACCTCTGCTAAGCCTCTCCTAATGAGTTCCATATTCTAATTTCCTGAAGTATTTAAGAGAAAGCTTTATGGATACAAGGCAGGCGGGGCTGCCTTAGACATGATTGCAAAAGCTACTTTCTAAATCTAAGACTGCAGCGGTCAAAGCTGGGGGCGTTTGTGTGCATACAAGCACGAAAACAAGCTCCAAGCCTTCTTATGGCACTTTGACTTGCCCAGTGGAATTACATTTTAAGTTTGCCCCAAGTTTGCCCTGTGAGTTCAGGTCTGGATGGTTTTCCTGCTTAGTTTGGTATTTGACAATTCTCTACACACAAATAAAACCTGTTTTGTGATCATAAAACAAATCATCTGGGCAAAACTAAAAATTCTCCCCTGCTTTTTTTGAGCCATTTCCAAAGCCACACTGCTGGAACTGTAGCTGCCACTGACATTCTTTTACTTAGTTTGTGAATGGAACTGTAATTGGAGGGAAAGTGTAAGCATATCTAAACAAGTTATATTTCTAAATTGCTTACCTTTTAAAAGATCTGCTGGAAGGAGAGAGAAGTTTGTAGAAGTACAGGTTTTTAAAACCAGTCTGCTTTTCCCCTCTCAGCAGCCATACGATTATTCTAACAAAAGGCTGCACTTCTTTAAAGGGCTAAAGAGCAGGAAATATTAGGGATTTAAAATATTTAAGGCACTTTCATAATTTTGTCTTATGTTAAGGTATCCAAAATGGATTTTCAAAGAAATTCCTAATGAAACGAAGTATGCACACAAAACAGTTCCCTTTGAACTTTGAAAAAAATCCCTTTTTCTTCCTTTAATGCAGTATAGTTATGTTTCAAAAGATAGTAAAATCACTTTTTTCCTGTCTCTTAAACAAAAAGAGCATCAAAACCTCATAAATTGGCTTGTAAATGCTAGTCATTGAAGAGTTCAAAGGTATTTAAACTACTCAGTAGAAGTTAAAGTTTAGCTAGTGTGACTCAAACTGTGGTCCTCACACGGGTGCCGGTCTGTGAGTTGTTTGATGCCAATCCACACAGCTGACCATGTATTGGTCTGCAGTAGATTGGAAATTTTGAAACTGGCCGTTTGCCCTGGCTGGTGTGGCTCAGTGATTCGAGAATCAGAATGGGTGTGCTCTATTCCAATAAAACTTTACTTGCAAAA
Organism: Murina feae; assembly: GCA_004026665.1. Taxonomy (NCBI): domain Eukaryota; kingdom Metazoa; phylum Chordata; class Mammalia; order Chiroptera; family Vespertilionidae; genus Murina; species Murina feae. The sequence goes on along the minus strand of PVJC01001706.1, from coordinate 12,135 downwards.
CACAGGCAGCAAGCAGGATTTGGCCCAACCTGTTTTTGACAGTACTTTTATTTTTCTCTTACTAAATGAAGTTAATGAGTCTTCAGACAGAAAATGTATTTAGTGTTTAGTGTTAGCAGTTCTATATTATTATAGGTAATCTTTTAAAAATCTAGAGCCTATAGCCCTGCGGAGTGGCTCAGTGGTTGGGTGTTGACCTATGAACCAGGAGGTCACAAACCGATTCCCAGGCAGTTTGATGCCCGGTAAGGGCACGTGCCTGGGTTGTGGGCTCCGTCCCAGGCATGGGGCATGTGAGAGGTGGCCAGTTGATGGTTCTCTCTCATCTTTGATGTTTCTGTTTCTCGCTCCCCCCTCCCTTCCTCTCTGCAATCAATAAAAATATATTTTAAAAAAATCTATAGGATACAGCCCTAGCTGGCATGCCTCAGTGGTTAGAGCATCAGCCTGGGCAATGAAGGGTCTTGGGTTCCAGTCAAAGGCATGTACCTGGGTTGTAGGTTTGCTTCCCCCCCAGGTTGGGTGCCTGCGGGAGGCAACCAGCCTATGTATCTCTCTTTCATTGATGTTACTCTCCCTCCCCTTTCTTCCCTTTCTCCCTCCCTTCTTTCCACTCTCTGAAAAGCAATGGAAAAAATATCCTCAGGTGAGGATTAACAGAACAAGAAAGAAAAAATGGTCTTTCACCACAGATAGTTTCAAAATTAATGTTCTAGATCAAGAGGTGCAAATTGAAACTTATTTAGAACCAGAAACATGTTTCTTAATCTAAAATGAAAATATTAGCTGTTGTTTTAATAGAGGGATCTTAGTGAAAGGCAAATCTAAACGGATGTGTAGAAGCTATACTTTGCAAGGAGTTATGTTTGATTGCTTTTGCTCTCTCTGTTTAAAGTATTTTTGATATTTTAAAAGACTCTTCTACCTCACAATTTCACTTCTCTGCCTAGTTTCTCTGGTAGAGCAAGGAGCCTGTTCAGTGACCCAATGACCTATTCATATTACTGGGTGCAAAGTAAAAAAAAATTACATTAGAGATTTCATTGTAAAACAGTGATTCTCAACTGGGGGTGATTTTGCTGCCCAGAGGGGATTTGACGATGTCTGGAGACATTCTTAATCGTTACAACGGGGGCAGGGAGCTGCCAGCATCTAGTGGGTAGAGGAAAGGGTGCTGCTAAAATCCTACAAGTTACAGGATGGTCTCTTACAACAAAGAATTATCTAGTCCAACGTGTTAAGAGTTCAAGGTTAAGAAACCCCACTAAAAAGTAAGATTTTGAAAAATGCCTTTGAGTGAACTTAATTTTCTGTTATATTTTAAGCTACGCTACCTTTTACCTTCTTAATATAAATAGACTCTTCCCTGGCCAGTGCGGCTCAGTTGGTTGGAGCTCGTCCTAAACCTTGAATGGTCACAGGTTCGATTGCACAGTAGGGCACATACCCAGGTTGTGGGTTCAGTCCCCTGTCAGGGTGCATGAGGGATGCAACCGATGGAGGTTTCTCTCTTCCTTTCCTTTCTGTCTCTAAAAAAATCAATGAAAACATGTCTTATTGTTTTTTTTTAATTTAAAAAATGTTAATAAACCCTTATACTCCCACAAGTTTTGGAACATAGTGGACTAGCAAAATAGGGAGTGGAGGCCAAATAATTCACAACTTGCCCCTAACCTGATTAGGTCTGTAATATGAAAACTTAGAAATTCTGACTGAGATTCATACCCCCAGAATTACTTACTCTAGGCTTTTATCATTTTATTAAATTTTAAAGTAGCAGAATCACTGGAAGGAAAATGGAACATGAAGCTTAATATTTAAGTGACTCTCTTTTTCCATAATATTTTAGATTGTTGCATTCCTGTTTGGCTGATTAGAGTTTGTGTGTTGACATTCACAGTAACTAGATCACTGAATTCTGTCACTTTTAAAGGAGAACTTTGTCTGGACTATCAGATCACAGACTGTCCTGTTTTAAATTTATGTTCACATTTGGTGACCAGTATTTATAACCTGCACAGTGTCTTTGAGGTGTAATTTGTGTTGTTGGTGATGTTTTTATAATAAGTAAATTCACAGGGTCCAACACAGACTATTTGTGATTTAGGTTATATTCTGACATCTTTCAGGCCAAGTTCACAAAGGATACTTTTATCTTATAGAGATATATTGCATGAATGGGAACAGGATTTTTACTTCTAATGGGATTTGAAAAAGGCATCCTTGGAAAGTTTCTCTTGGGGGAAGGGGTCTGGCTTTCATAGCAAGGGTTGGGAGGAATGTAAATAAGACCTATAATTGTAATAAATTAAGAAATGACATAGAGCATCATGACCTCTGGTCATCTGGCGGAAAGATGCCATTCTGGTGTAAATATTTCGGTAGCCGTTAGACTTTGAATATTCCTTACGAAAATGACCGACCTAGTGGTCTGCAGAATGCTGTGGCATTGAGTGTTCTGGTGGTTCAGAATGCTGTGATGGTTTTCTGTTATTGTTGTTAATTGATGTTGCGACACACCCTATAGAAAGGCAACAGGTAGGGCTCCATGGACTGATTCTGAGGGCAGTAGGGAAGACTGGAGTTGCTTTTGGTCAACTGAATGTACACTGTTTCATTTGGACTTCCTGGTTTTTATTGTGTGTCCCTTGTGCATTGACAATGGAGCTATCTCTGTGAGGGGCAAAGGGTTGGGTGGGTGAGAAATCCTGTTATACTCTGTTTTGAGTGTTACCACTGTACTTCCTGTTGGTCTTTTATAGCTTCTCTTGTGCTTTCACGTGATCACACTGTCTTCTAACCCAAAAAAAGGAGCACTTTATTCAGTTGCTTCTGATGGGCAGTGTTTTCGTTCATTTTTATTCAGTATTTCCACCATATCCCTTATTACTATGTTCCTCAAACCTGTCATTATAGCGCTGAAAATTTGAATTCTTTTCTTCAAATAATGCTTCTGTAGAGACAAATGGAAAAATAAATTGTCAGGAATAGTTTGGTTGGTTTCTAACATGTACTAGTTTTAATTCACGCCATTGTGATCAGATGATACAGAACCTTCCTAAGTTAGAGTACCTTCAGCAGAGGTAGACTCTCCAAGTAGATAATTTTACTACTGCCAGTTCTTCAGTGACAACTGTGATTTTCGGGAGCAACTTTTATGTTCATCACTTGAGTTCTGAACAAGGAGACGACCCACATCAGGCAAGTATGGGAGTTATCTTGGCTAAAAAGCCTCTTATCCCACGGGAGCAAGTATCTTTTCTAATAACTCCACAGTCTTAGCTTCTAGGGTCCCGAAAGAGACGTGTTTATTCCAAGAGTCACTGTACTTAGGGAAGCCCAGGGCCGTGGCTTCTTATCGGGTACTTATAGTTCTCCCAGTCTGAATGCAATTTACCAGTTAGGGGTCATTTCTGCCATAGGTAACGTTCCTAGCAATATAGTTGACATACTACTCTTCAGTAGGTTGTCCGGGGAACAGAGCTAGGAAGGTAACCAGAGGTCAAATTCTCACACTGAAGGAGAAAAGGTTCTGTTAATCCTTTACCAAACAGTATGCTAAGCAATTGCACAATAGATAGTCCATCTAGTTCCTATAAAATATAACCAGGGGAATTTCCTATGAAAATATAGCCAACACCGCCCCGCTGGCGTGGCTCTGTGGTTGAGCATTGACCTATGAACTGGGAGGTCACGGTTCCATTCCTAGTCAGGGCACTTGCCCGGGTTGCGGGCTTGATCCCCAATGTGGGGTGTGCAGGAGGCAGCCAATCAATGATTCTCTCTCATCATTGATGTTTCTATTGCCCTTTCCCTTCCTCTCTGAAATCAATAAAAATATAAAAATAAAATATAGCCAACACCAACTAACTTTTCCTCTCTTGAAGAGAGTTTATTCTATGTGCTTAGCTGCTTGTGATTAATAAATACACTGTTTGCAAATTTTGCTGAGATATGTGTAAGAGTTGAATAAATAGTCAGAATGTTCCTGTCAAAATGTCATGTATCCTTTGGTGCTACCTAGTAGGCAGGTGTAATATGACATAATATAGGGACATTGAATGGGAACTTCTGGGGATCCTGTCAGTCACACTTTGAGGGGAACCGATGTCCACTTCGTATCCACCAAACACTAGGCTCTTGTTAATGGTGCCTCTTCTTCTTATGTCACATGGCACTACTTTTTCCTGCTTCCATTGCTCCTTGACAGATCGATAAGTGAGGATAGTAGGTTATTTATTTAATAGTTATACAACAACCATTTATGTAGTCCTTATTATGTGTCAGGCACTGGGGCACATCAATGAACAAGCAAAATCTCTGCCCCCAGAGAAGCTGCAGTGAGTAATCAGGAAGACTAGCGATTAAGCAACACAGTTTTGGGTGTGACAATAGGGGCAAGGACAAGGGGTGCCCTGGGAGTGCTCGGGCAGAGCACCTAGCCCAGTTTTAGAGCCTGAGAAGGCTTTCTTACCTAAGCTACTGTTGTGATCTTTCCCATCCAGGAAACTTCTAGCTCTGGGATACAATTTATGAACAATTTAAACAGTCTCTGGCACTTCCTGCCTTTTCCAAACATGGCGGTTTTGAACATTTGCAGTGTTTAAATTACTGGTGTCATTTAGGTATGTAAAATTACTATAAACGTTTAGAATATCCCATTCTAGGATATATGCATCAGATGGCATGCTTTTCTTATTAAAAAGAAACAAGCAGCAGCAGCTAACTTTGCATTATGTCAGCCATTGTAATAAGATAGAACAAAAGTATTGTTACTGTGACAGGCGTGGAGGAACCCCCGCTGCATCTGGATTGAGTCTTGGCAGGCCATGAAAAATAGTTAATAGGCAGAAACCAGGACAGACACAGGACAGGGCCAGCGAATGAAGGATTGAGAAATAGAAGGGACGTTACGGGGAGCAGTCCAACTCCATTTTACAGAGAGATGAAATGCCTGCTTCCTAGTTCCCACACCTCTCGCTGGGATCAGAGATCAGGTCCTGCCAGGCCAGTGCTGATAACAAACATGTTTGGACAAGCAGCAAAGAGCGTCTGTGGACAGCATTTGAAACCAGGGAAAAGGAAGATGCAGTTTTACCCTCATGCAGCTTTGCGTGATCATGGCCTGCATTCTCGTAGCGCTTAGACAGGGAGGGGGCCATCACATGTTGAGCATGAAGGACGGCGTTTAATTTCTTTGCCAATAATATTCACACGTATTGGAAGCCACATAAACCACCATCAACACACACACACACAGCACATCAAAATCTTTATTGTCTACTTATTTCATACATGTTTGATTTATCGTGTATTTGATTTTCATATACTCATTTTGTAAAAACTTTCACAATAAAAAATGCACATTATTTTGAAATTACTTTTGCCAACCTCTATAACTGATTTTTGAAATATAAATTGGGCATGATTCAGGGAAGTTGACAAGGACATTCTTATTTGAAACAAACAAACAAACCCCACATACATATACTTAAGTCAGTAACTCACATAATATTATGATACTGAGTGAAAATACATTTTAGATACTTCTTGATTCAGTAAATTTTAATAAATCTACAAAAGTTAATTTTATGTAAAGGTCTGGGATAATATATAACAGTTGTTTGTAAAACAAATTAGCCACTTTATGATCTAAAAATACCTGGAAACAGTATTACTGGTTGTTAATATTTACCAAGTTTGGGATTAAAATGAATGCAAATCATCTTTAATTTGGTTAAATCAACCTTGAGGAGTGACAGGAACTAGTCTCAAATTACATTTTTGTTTTGGTTTATATAAATCGGATTGAGACACCCTAATGACACATTTAGCATAGGAACAACCTCAGCCCAGTTCAGGAAAACGTCTTCTGTTCCTTTGTTGCTTATTTTGTTTTCAGGAACAAATGTAATTGAACTATTTCCTGTACCTTCCAGAATTTTTAAATTGACCTGAATTAGATCATTGCAAATTTTAGAATGGCTAAGGTCAAAATGGTTAAAACAATATCTTCAGAATGAATGAAACAAATTGAGATTTGTTCCCCTCACATAGGTGAGTTAATACTTCTTCATAATTTAAATTTAGTTAACTTTTTTTCTCAGTATAATTATTTTACATGAATTTCTAATGAGGAATTTTACAAATAAGATGTTAAAGAAACAAACAAAAAAGCACGCTATTAAATAGAGCTTCAAGCAAAAGAGGCCCCCATCAAACATCTTTTCCCACCTGTCTGTCCAATGGTTACTTGCTTATATGAGATCGTTTCTGGACAGAGTATTCCAAACCAGAACGTCTTAGATTCTATAAAAGAAGACCGACGAATGTTGGATGAATAGATAATCATTTATGGGATGCAATATAGGCAAAAACTAATGGCAGACAACACAAAAATGAGAAAAGACACAACCATGTTAAACTCTGAGTTCTATAGTCACACAATCACACACTTCACAATAACTCTTAGAAGAAATATAGTAACTGACTTTATCTTTGGCTGCCAAGTTTCTAAGTGGATTAAATCCTCTCACAAAGGCACTTGTCAAAACTGCCATCCGAAAAAGAGATGAGCCTGGCCTGTGTGGCTCAGTGGTTAGGCGTGGACCTATGAACCAGGTGGTCACGGTTCACATGCTGGGGTTGTGGGCTTGGTTCCCAGTGGGGGGCACATGAGGGGAGCCGATTAATGATTCTCTCTCATCGTTGATGTTTCTATCTCTCCCTCTCCTGTCCTCTCTGAAGTCAATAAAAATATATATTTAAAAAAAAACATGAAGTTGTAAGTGATTCTAGGAGACCATTAAATTAATAGCAACTGATAACCTTTTTTAAAGAGTGGGAAATTTTCTGCTTTTTAGAACTGAGTTGGTCTTTATGCTAAAGTAACTATGTACCAAGTCTGTTTATATGGTTCAGGTTGTGTGTTGCTTTGCTATTTTTACTTTTTATATATAAAGAATTAAGAATAAGAGAATAAAGTAATAAATTAGTGGATATAATCTATATATTCTATACCTGACTTCTCATTTCTATTGTCTTGGTATTCCATTTTTAATATAAATCTTTAAGACATGTGCATATATGATATATTTTAAAGAATAATTTATTAATTTTTAGAGAGAGAGGAAGGAAGAAGAGAGAAACATCAATGTGAGAGCATAAACATCAATCGGCTGCCACCTGCACACCCCCTACCAGGGATCAAGCCCACAAACCAGGCATGAGACTTGATTGGAAATTGAACCAACAACCTTTTGGTGCATGGATGATGCCCAACCAACTGAGCCACACCAGCCTGGGCAACATATGTGCATAATAGTTTGTTTATTTTTTTTTATTGTTACAGTACTACAGATGTCTCTCCTTTTCTCCCTTTTTGCCCCTCTTGACCCAAACAGTATTCTGTTCCATGAATCTATACCCCTCTGGCCCTATCTTGTTCTGTTCGTCAGTTTATTTTGTTCATTAGATTCCACAACACGTGCGCATATTTTGTTTTGAATATTTTTTTGGCTTGAACAACAGTTTCATTTCATATAACTAGCTGTACCGGTCACACGTTGCTGTGGCGCAGTCTGGTTAAATGGGAAAGAAAGAAAAGAGAAAGCGCACGTTTCTAATATGTTTAATTGCACAATGCCTGTGAGTATACAATTTTTTTTGTTCTGTTGTCTATGCAGATACAGAGATTGTCTGGTTTGCCAACTCTAGAACATGAAACATATAATTGTCCATGTGAGAAGAATTCCGTGTCTAGATCTGAACCGCACAATTCTAAAGATTGGCCCTGAGCTTTGTTGATGGTGATTGCAAATGCCAATCAAATTGGGAATTGCAACCTCTTAAATTGAAATGGCATATCCGTTGGAATCATAGGAATGCGAGGAATGAGGACATCTTCACCTTTGAATGGTCCTGTCAAGATTGTTGCTTCTATGACGTTGCTCATTAATTTTTTTACTGCAAGCCGTGTGCCATTGAATGCTTTGGCTGGTTGATATTTCGCAAGATGGTAATTGGCACGCTGATTTTCAATTGCAGTACGTGCAGTGGCATCCCTGGCAGATTGAGTGAATTCAAAAATTCTGTTGGATAATTAACCACTTCATCTGCTTCCCCAACAGTGTCGATGGACTTGTATGTGACTGCCTTGCTTTGAATGTTAGACTGAATAATATTGTTAAGTTTGTAGACGTCTTTGTTCTTGGCCGCAAGAATAGCTCGTTCACTCAGCCAATCGTGATTCTTATAATTGATTTGAATATCGGGAAATACTTTTTCAACCAGTTCTTCCTTTGACATCACTAAATTGCATGGATCGTAAATCAGAAACATTGAAATGGAACCGTAAAATATTTAGTATAGCGTGTATTGCTTTTATGCTCAACAGATGGCGCTGTTTTTCAAAAACATGTTTTTTTGAAAAAAAAACACACAGGTGTGACATCTATATAATAGTAGGTATATAAAAATGTGCATATTCAAATGCAACGTTGTGTCAAAATTTCAAAGCAATTGATGAACTTTCAGAGATTTAAGATTTTGAACAAATGAACATTTACATATATATACACACACACACATGCATATATATGTGTGTGTGTGTGTATAATTTTTTTTTCTTAAGGGAGATGGAAAGGGGGGGGGAGAGAGAAACATCAATAGGTTACTTCCCATAGGCACTCTAACTGGGGACTAAGCCTGCAACATGGATATGTACCCTGACTGGGAATTGAACCTGCTACCTTCCAGTGTATAAGTTGATGCTCCAACCAACTGAGCCACACCAGCCAGGGCTCAAATATTGATCTTTTGAAAACAGGAAGTTGGTTCAGTTTTAGCAATATGTTGATATATTTTTACATTTTGAAAAAATGTTGAGGTTGGTTTCATTTAAGATTGGGTGGGCTTACTTCCAGCTCTTGAGAAAAGCGTTTCTAGCCAATCGACTTTGTTGTCGTTAATCCTCATCCCAGTATAGTTTTTCCATTGAGTTGTAGAGAGTGGAAGGAATGGAGGGAGGGAGAGTGGAAGGGAGTGAGAGAGAAAGAGAGAGAGTGAGTGAGTGAGAGAGAAACATTGAAATGAGAGAGACACATCTGTTGGTTGTCTCTGGCACATAGCCCAACCAGGGCCAGCGATCAAACCTGCAACCCAGGTACTCGCCTTTGACTGGGAATCGAACCCGAGACCCTTTGATGCCCAGGCTGATGCTCCAACTACTGAGCCTCTCTGGCTGGGTTAAAGCTATAGATTTTTTAAAGATTACCTGTAATAATATAGAACTGCTAACACTAAATATATACTTTCATTCACTTCATTTAGTAAGAGAAAAGTAAAAGTACTATCTAAGATAGGTTGGGCCAAATGCTGCTTGCTGCCTGTTTTTTACAAGTAAAGTTTTATTGGAATACAGGCACACCAATTCCTTTTCATACTGTACTAGTATATGCCAGCTCTTGCACTACAATGGCAAAATCGACATCATCACAAACACCTTTCATTTGCAAAGTCCAAACCCGTTGCTATTTGTAATAGGCGCTTTCCATAGTTTGCCCACCAGTGATCTGGAATGTTGGTGGGGACAAGAGAAGTGTTATTACTTATGTAGGGACGATGAAGGTGGGATAGGTCGAACCATTCTGGTGAGCATCATTAGAATTTAAACCAGTCTAGCATGTATGGACCAATCCGTGAGCATAGCTAAAATTTAAACGTGTATGGTATGTATGAGGGTCAGTGAAGGGGCAAAGCTGATCTGTACCAAATTTTTAGGAGAAAGTTGCTAGATATTTCTAGCCAAGAGAGAAAAGATGGTCACTTGGCTCAGCTCCAAATAAATGTGCCTGAGCCTTCACTGTGAGAGCTACGGACAGAGATTAAAGGACTGTGATCCAAAATCTTGGTGAGATGCTGGGAGCTCAATGGACATCGCTGCTTCCAGCACCAATCAAAAGCGCAAAGCAGCCCTAGCTGGTTTGGCTCAGTGGATAGAGCGTCAGCCTTTGGACTGAAAGGTCCCAGGTTCGATTCCGGTCAAGGGCATGTACCTTGGTTGCAGACACATCCCCAGTAGGAGGTGTGCAGGAGGCAGCTGATCAATGCTTCTCTCTCATCGATGTTTCTAACTCTCTATCCCTCTCCCTTCCTCTCTATAACAAATCAATAAAATATATTAAAAAAAAAAAAGCGCAAAGCAGAGTGGGAGGGCAGGGCCACTGGCAGCCCTGCGCTTCAGTCTGCACATCCTCAGGGTATTCCTCGCATGGCTGTCCTCACAGGCAGTAGCAGGAGAGGCGAAATCCAGCTGGATGGGCTCTGACAGTGAGCACTGGAGGCACGTGGGGTTTCAACTTTTCCAGGCACCAAGAATTCAACAGCCAAGTGCCAGCCTTCCTCAGGGCACTTTTAGCATCAAGCTTAAGACAACAGTTCTCAATGTGTGGTCCCAGGACCAGCAGCTTCAAGCATCATCGCCAGGGGGGGATTCTAATGCAAATTAAGTTTGAGAGCAGTTTTAAAAAGATGTGTTTCAAGATTAAATTAAGTGACTTTTTTATGAGGGTCCTAGGAGAGGACATCAGCAGGTCTCTCGAAATGAGAAAGTAAGGAATGAGGCTGTCCCCTGGCTCTCATGGTCTCTGTCTTTGTCTGGCTCTCATGCTCCTTGTCAGCTCCTCTCTGCCTGTGTGAACGTCCCAGTCACTCTCGGAAGACTGGCTTGCTTCTGTCCATTCATCAGCTATAAATGGCTGCCCCAGCCTTGATTTGACCACTGCTCTGTCCCTTGGTTAAAACCTCCAAGAATAGAGCATTGATTGGCCTATGGACTGAAGGGTCCTGGGTTTGATTCTAGTCACAAGGGCTCAATCTCCATTAGGGGGTGTGCTGGAGGCAGCAAATCAATGATTCTCATCGTTGATTTTTCTCATTCTCTCTCTCCCTCTTCTTTCCTCTTTGAAATCAACACAAACAGATTTAAAAACAAAACTCCGCCCTAACCTGTTTGGCTCAGTGGATAGAGCGTCGGCCTGCAGACTGAAGGGTCCTAGGTTCGATTCCAGTCAAGGGCATGTACCTTGGTTGCCAGCACATCCCCAGTCCGGGGGGGGGGGGGTATGTGTGCAAGAGGCAGCTGATCGATGTTTCTCTCTCATTGATGTTTCTAACTCTCTGTCCCTCTCCCTTCCTCTCTGTAAAAATTAAGAAAATATATTAAAAAAAAAAACAAACTCCAAGGAAAACACCTCAGTTTTCACTCAGCAAAAACTGGGTTCTCTTGAGTCACATGGTACCTTGGGTGAGGCAGTTAGGGGGGCTCTGGATGGTAGGGGTTGGGATTTGTCATTTGGAAGTTGGGGCTGAGTAGCAGTAAGGGGAACTGATCCCCTGAGAAGGGGCCTTGGAGAGGGTGGAATATTGACCTACATGTCTCCTATATAAAGAAAATCAAGGACAACAAGATGGCGGCATAAGGTAAACACCATAAATGCAGCCGTGAACAACTATTTCAGAATAACCAGGAAAAGAAAACACGGACACCACTCACACCCACAGGAAGGCTGGCTGAGTGAAAATTCTACAACTAGAAAAGAGTCTGAGATGCAGAGGAGCGGCAGAAGCAAAGTACAGAGGTACAGAGGCGTGCACACGGGGCTCGGGGAGAGGACTGGCGCCAGAGGACGCGGTTCTTTTCCAAAACGGAGAGAGCCACAAGTTCCCAGCGGCTCTGAACTCCAGTTCCAGGCGAGTTTCTGAGGACCCAGACACCCGGAGAAGGGGGACTGACTGGCACTGGGAGGAAATCCAAAGCGGGTTTCTCTCAGCGTTGCTTGCAACAAATACTGTGGGACACAGAGACCCCGTGTCTCTTAGCGCAGGGCTGAGAAGCACCATAGCTATTTGCTCCGCCCTGCCCTGCAAACTTCCCAAGGCCCCGCCCTTCCCAAGCTGCATCAGAGGCTTTTGCATATAAAAGGCTGAGTAGCCTAAGGCAAAGGCTAAATCAACACCTCCTTAAAGATACAGGAGCCAGCCTTACCCAGTGGCCAGAGTGGGACCATCCTAAACAAAACAGATCCACAAGGAACACACTCGGGGCAGATGCAGTGAGCATAAAAGCCCCACTGA
>PVJC01001705.1:63784-89227 GCA_004026665.1 Murina feae | reverse complement strand
GATGAACAGAATAAACTGGTGAATAGAATAGAATCAGAGGCATAGAAAGGGAGTGGACTGACAATTTTCGGGGGTAAAGGGTGTTGGGGGTGCGGGAAGAGAATGGACAATGATTGTACACCTATGGATGAGGATGGGGGGGAGGGGGACAGAGGATGGGGTGGGAACTGGGAGGAGGGGAGCTATGAGGGAAAAAAGACGAACAACTGTAACAATATGAACAATAAAGATATTAAAAAAAAATAAAGATCAGACTACTTACCAGAGGCAAGAGAATTAGAGCTACGAACTTCCAGTTATAAGATAAATAAGTAGGAGGAATGTAATGCACATCATGGTGACTATAGTTCACACTGCTGTAGGATATGTAGAAAAATTAAGAGAGTAGATCCTAACAGTTCTCAACACAACAAGAATGTTTTTCCTTTTTCTTCTTTTCTTTTTATTGTATCTACATGTTAGCTGGACCTATTGTGTTAATCATTTTACAATATATGTCCATCAAACTATCTGCAGTATACCTTAAACTTATACTACAATTATGTCAAACTTAAATATGTCAGTTATTTATCAATAAAACTGGAGGAACGTTTTCAAATAAAAATTAAAAAAAGAAAAAGAAAAGTAATGGTCCAAGCAAGAAAAGGTTAGAAAAAAAAAAAAAAATCCATGATGCATGCAGCTTTAACAGGGGCAGACACAATTCCAATCTTTAAATTTATGAAGGCTTTTCTACACTTTATCTTTGAGAGCTATTTTTTAATATTTTATCTTAAAATTTAATATCAAAAATATCAATTCTGTCTCTACCCTACAACTCAAATTTCTAGACAAATGAAGCCTATTGAATCCATCAAAGTGGAGGAGACTCACAGAATTGCTGATCGTTAGGGCTGTTCCTTAAAACTAATTGATTGGCTGAGAAGTCAGTCAGCCGGCAGAAGACGGCTTTGGGTTTTCTGGGGAACGAGTCCTTGCCACTGAGTAATTCAAACACATGGTGAAACTGAAAACTCAGACCAATATTCCTCTAACTTTTTGCTGTAATATTTGATAAGTTCCTAGCATTTAGCATTTTAGATGTTTCTAATTAGACAAAATAGAAGTAGATTTCTACCCACATGGGCTCAATGAATGATTTGATAAATTCTCATTTTTTTGGTATTTTCTATTGAGTTGAAATAATTGCTGCAAAATAGATGTGACAATTCTGAATTTTAAAAATTGGGGGCTGACTAATACCATGATTTTAGAGCTATTTAATCCATGGAAGACCTGGTGCCCTTCTAGTGAATGGACTTTTTTTTTTATCAAGCTGGGTAAATAATGATGGGTCAGTAGCAAACTACAAGTTTTTAATCACACTTATCTAGTAGTTACTATGTAGCAGACATTCTTTAAAATTTTTTGCATTATAGGTCTATAATCCCTTACTCATTACTCTAAAATTCAAAACCTTTAAAAAACAGATTTTTTTTACTCATCCAATTGGCAGCAAAACTTAATCAAACTCATTTGGCATCAAAATCTGATCTGATTTTTAGCAGCAGAGGTGTTAATGTTCGATTATTAATTGGAGCCCCAGATTCCATTGAAGTGATTATGTAATATACATATATTACATAACATATAAATATAAATCACATGTTCTGTATTACCTTTCTAAAATCTAAACAGTTCTAAACTCCGAAATACATGTGGCTCAAATTCAAATCAGAAAAATCTTTCAAGTCTTACAACAATCCTCTAAAATAAGTGCTTTTAATATTCTCACCTTACAGATGAGAAAACTGAGATAAGAAGAGTGTAAACATATTGCAAAGTGACACATGTGGTAAGTGGTGACTGTGCAGTTTGAATCCAGGCAGCCTGGCTCTAGAACCCATGCTCTTAATTGCTACACCACTATGCCACTTTGAGTGACCTACTAATGGAGTATCTTTTCAATAAATATGCTTTTGTTTTTTATCTTATCTAATAAAAGAGTAATATTGAAATTGACTGTTTCTACGGGACGCCTAAGCCATGCCCACCAGCGAATCAGAGCAGCTGTATGCAAATTAACCCAGCCAAGATGGAGGCCGGCAGTCACGGAGCTAGAGTAAACAGAAGGCTTCCATTGCACCAGGAGTAAACTGTCTGCCTAGGCCGGCTGGGCCTCTCTCTGCTCACGACAACATAGTTGCAACTATAGAAGCCACGGAGCTCAACCAAACAGGAGGCTTCCATTGCACCAGTGATGGAGGAAACTGCCTGTCTAGGCTAGCTGGGCCTCTCTCTGCTCCCGGCAACATTCTTTCAATTATAGAAGCCACGGAGCTGAAGCCAACAGGAGGCTTCATTACCTGCCTAGGCCTCGGCTTAAAGATACAGTGTATCAATTATAAAAGATAAATAAACCCCAGAAACCTGCTTCCAGCCAGGCTTGCTGGGACGTTGGGTCAATGGGAGCTGTGGACAGTCTGAAAGCCTGAAAACAGCCCTCAGCCTTGCACTCAGGCTGCCCAGGCACCCCAGTAGGGACCCAAACCCTGAAGGGACTGTGGGAAGCCTGAAAACTGCCCTCAGCTCCTCACCCAGGCTGCCCAGGCACCCCAGTAGGGACCCAAAACCTGAAGGGACTGTGAGCAGCCTGAAAATGCCCCTCAGCTCCTCACCCAGGATTCCCAGGCACCCAGTAGGGACTCAAAACCTGAAGGGACTGTGGACAGCCTGAAAACGGCCCTCAACCCCTCACCCAGGCTGGCCACACCCCAATGGGGTGAGGGTCCACACTGGGGGGCTTGGCCAGCCTGCAAACAGACATCAGTCCCTCACCCAGGCTAGCCAGGCATGCCAGCAGGTGTACATCCTCTGAAGGGTCCCAGACTGCGAGAGGGCACAGCCCGGGCTGAGGGACACCTGAGTGCACAAATTTCTGTGCACCGGGCCCCTAGTTATATATAGATTTGAAAAAGAGGGAGACAGAGAGAAATATTATCCTTAGATATGATTAACAGCTGTCTATGTTTTTGTCAACCCAGGTACAGCTAGGAAACCAGTGTAATTCATTCAAGGGAATTTAGTTCAGGGAACCAGCTACAAAGGCATAGGGAGAAATTAAAGGCCTAGCAAGGGAATATAAGGCAACCCAGAAATTAGCAAGACTCAGAAAGCTACCACTTCCTCTATAACTGAAATAACAGGTGGCAGTACCAACAGCCAGGAGCTAAGGTCAGCAAGAGTTGCTAACACCAGGGCCTGGGGTGCTGTCCTATAAAAGCAGCAGTCAACACCCTAGAAATCAATGCTCAAAACAAGATGATGGGGATAAATAATCTGCCTTCTGCCTTTTTCCTGTCCTACAATCTCTTGTAAGTATCTCCATTGTTCAAATCTAGCTAGAAGCCAATTAGCAATAGAGTCTGGAAAATATCATTTTCAGAGGTTAACCATCTATGCTGTAGGACAGAGAAAAAGAGCAAAAAATCTGGACCAAATGGCACTCCAAGAGATACTGCCTCTACCACAGTCCTGCATCACAGTTACCCATGCCATGGCCATGCTCAGGAGTGACTCTACTGGCAGTTGACATATCACAGTGACTCAAAGACAGCCAGTCCACCCATGCTAGCACCTGGAGTACAAAGGTGAGCTGCACCTTAGTCTCCGTAAATGGAAATTTGTATTAGAAAAC
Organism: Murina feae; assembly: GCA_004026665.1. Lineage (NCBI taxonomy): Eukaryota > Metazoa > Chordata > Mammalia > Chiroptera > Vespertilionidae > Murina > Murina feae. The sequence goes on along the minus strand of PVJC01001705.1, from coordinate 85,551 downwards.
CAGTTAGAAATCGAGGCAGAAGCTAAAAGAAAACCAGCAGGTAAGAGTTGGGCTCACAGCAAACCAAGAACATGTGTCAACCAAATGATGCGAGAGCAAAACACTTTGTAAGCAGAGAAAGTTTGGCAGCAGAGAGAAGAAAACAGCAAACCAGAGTGCAGCCAAGGTGCAGAGAGAGCAAGAGAGAAGCACAAGATAGGGAGAGGAAGAAGGAGAGAGACAATGAGACTTTGGAGACCTGGTTCTGGTCCTGCTACCTTTTCTCTTTTTAATCCATCCATGCAAATTCATATATATTTTAAAAACCCGCTTTCCTATAAGGTCACACTTGTGAGTCTCTGCACTTGCAAGTAACTAAAAACTAAAACAAACTTCTGAGAAAACTGAATTAACCCACTGTATAATCTTGAGGAATCAACACACCAGTTGGTGGAAGCTTCAGAGAGACTCTTTCTTGTGTCCATAGATGTGAACCAGCTGCCTCCACAAACAGTTCGGTCTGCAGGGAGACATCAAACACAAGCCACCAGTCACATGGCAAGGACCCAAGCCCAGGACACAGTGCTGCCTGAACAACCTCCATGGCCCTTCCAGCCCCCAGACTAAAGCTTCTGATTCCAGGTGAAAATTCTGCCTCCTGAGACCATCAAGATGGCTTTCATAGTCTAAGAAAAGCATCACCTTCTAAAACAGGACTTTGCCTCTTGTTTTCCAGTTAGAATATCTTCCCATCCAGCACTTCGCCATCTTGAGCTTTTTCTCTTTCCAATAGGAAATGACAACCCCAACTACAATTTTGAAGTTCAGCAACTAATGTCTTGAATGTTTTTTTTGGTTTTGAGAAAAGAAACAGGTCATTTTGGCACTGATGGTTTTTTTCCATTAGTTTTTAAATTCACATGTATTTTTTGGTAAATTTAGTTCATATGATTTTGATTTATTTACTCTTAGCTCCCTAAAATGTGTGGTTAGCAATTTGATGACTATGCACCTTCTAATTAGTCTGTCTCAGAACCAGAAAGTCATGTGTTGCCAGCAGGACCAAAGTGAAATCCAGCTGACACAAATTTGGATACAAATCAAAAAAGCCATAAAATTCAAGATCATTCTAAACTTGGCGGTAAAAGTTCTCTTGTTCCCAAAAGTTACAGACAAAACAAGTTCCAAGTAGAAAGTACTTAACAAATGTTTCTTGCAAACATGTGGTGCACAGATAAATGGCAGTGGGACAGCTGCCTTTCCCATGGCTCTGCTACCATAATTACATTGTGACCAACTTGTGATTATGGAGGGGTGCTGCTTCTCATGAGGTTGCGTCTACATCCCCCAAAAATCTGGGATCTAGTCAAGAAAGCTAGCCAACCAGTTGTGTAGCAGAGTGTAAACCAAACTGCTAGCAGTCGATAGAGTGTTTCTTGTTCAGAGAATTAGATAATGTTGAGTGTGGTAAGGAACCTCAGAAATCATCATCTTGGCCAATGCTGCACTTTACTAATGTGTTTTAAAAGGTTGTTTTGACAGTCTATGTACATAACCTTTAAAATTCAAATGACATTGGTCCAGGCATGAGTTTAATTATAAAACTCAAAGCACATATGGAGCAAAGAGAACATTTTCTTGGGAAACCTAGAGAATTGTTTTATGGGGGTTTTTCCCACTTTGGCTTGAGACCCATGACATGGAAGTAGGGTTTCTTCTTTAAATGTGTTAGAAAAAGTGATAATACTACCGGGGTATAGAAAATGTATATTTTATATACAATTTATGTTGATAAAAATTCTAAACCTGTTTCAACATATCTTTATGTGCCAATTTTCTGCAAGCCAACATTTCATAAATCATATTCAAAACAAATACCAAAAATATATGACTTACATAATTAAACACTTATGTGTTAAATTTACACATGGGCATAATTTTTTCCAGTTTAAAGATATTTGTTCATGCCAGGGGCTACGTATTCATCAGTGATTGGGGGAAAAAAGGAAGTTCTTACCCAAAAGTCCCTTCTTTAATGAGTTCAGTGATTAAAGGTTTGCGGCCACTGCCCTTGTGTTGCCTTGAGTAGCTTGCAAGTAAAGACATGGGCCTAACATAGTTCTGCTTGTTGATCATTCTTTCTCCCAGAAGTCTCTGATTATCCAGCCCCATTTACAAGCTTTAGTCTTTCTGATTGAGTTTCTTCTAACTACTAAGATTGATGATGGTTTGTACAGCCATTATCCTGACCACCCAGCCCCCAACAAAACTCTTTCATTATCTGTGTCATCCATCATCCTTCCTAAAAATATATTGGCCCTCATCATATAACAAAGAGGAAGCACAATCTCAAAATATTCAATAGTTCTTAATGTAATGTAATAATGTACTTTCTACTTAAAATCCTTTTCCTCACTCTCTCACCTACTAGTCTTTCCCTCCATCTATCTAAATTGTACCCTATACTTTTGGACCCTCGTGAAGTCTCACCTACTCCAGGAAGGTCTCCTGAGCTTTCAGTCCTCTGTGATCTGCCTCTGCTTTGAACCTCTAACGTGCATAGTCTGTCCCAGCCAGTTTAAGCCTATGTTGTGTATAAGCTTAGATTTACTTCAAATGTTTCATATATTAGTCTTATCTTCCTAACTAAATTACAGACACCTGTGAGAAGAGAATTATGCTTTATACCATTTTCATGTGCCTACAGCAATTAACAGAATGAAGAACCTAAAGTGGGTATCAAATACATATCAGCTAACAGGTTAAAAGTATGACAACTCGTGTCCACTTTACAAATGATAATGGAAGGTTATTTCTTCAACTAGCTAGAGCAGATTCATTTTATCTATCATTACCATTTATAAAATGTTATAAACTTTGCAATAAAAGTTATTCCTTTGAATAATATATTAGCTTAGCTAACAAGCACATAAGGTGGTGATCCTGGCTTTCCAGGAGTTAACATTCTCATGAAAGAGAGGCACGTCAGTAAGTTAAGATGCAATGTATAAAGTGCTCCTGAAGAGGTAAGGTCTACCATATGAATGGCCAGAAAGAAAAAAGAAATTCCAAGAGGTTCTAATCAAACTCTGTAATCTAATGATTCATGCCCAACACAATTTTCTGGATACAAATTCTGAGCTAAATTTTTTTCCCATTTATCCTTACTATATAAAACCTGAGTGCTTTTAAACAATAAGATTTATTATCTGTACTAAGGTTCATAGCAAAATAGACATTAGAGATAAGAAATAACTTAAAATAAAACATCATAATGTAAATTATATTTAAATAATGTAAATTTGGAAAACTATATGATGCAAAGTCATATTCATGAAAGTATAGTAAGTTTTTGATTCAAAATGAAAGCCACACTTACCTGCAGTATCTGTCTACCTCAATCATGTTATTTACTGTGGTTTTGCTCTTTCATGCCTATGCAATTCCTTGTACATATGCCTGGGGACTGGCATAGGTTCAGTTGGCTTTTATTCAGGCCTATCTTTTGGTAAAAATTAGTATAAGATAGGAACACTATCTTTACTTATTTTGTAATCTTAATGCTACATGACAATGGCAAGATGTGCAGCAGATCAGTATTCACATTAAATACTGTGTCTCAAAACTCTTTGAGCTTATTGGGAATGCTCTTTTTTTTCACATCTCCTTTCACATTTCAGGATTTTACTATCCTTGCTATCTTTCTATGAAAATATGATAGTTAGATTTCATTTTCTCCCAGAAGGAAGTGGAATGGAGCTCTGACATAACTTGCTTTGAAACAAGTTAGATAAGTAGTGGCTGGTAGCAGACTTACAGATCTGGAAAAGAAATTTAGAATATCAGCGTCAATAAAGAGAGGCCAAAGTGGAAGTAGAAATAAGTATGAGATCTAGAGGGAAAGGAAAATGGGTATTATCTCTTCTTGAATTTTCTAAAGAATGGTTAATAGTTGAAGCAAATATATATATATATCACTGATGTGGTTCTACATATACAGAAGAAATATTTAAGACAATTATATTACAAAGGAAAACAGGAGTTAGGCTACTTAATATCAGAAAAAGCAGACTTCAGAGCTAAGAAAGTTACCAGAGACAATGAGGAACATTATATTATGATAAAAGGGTCAATCTACCAAAAGTGCATGGCAATCTCAATCCTAAAAGTGTATTCACCAAATGATAGGGCTACAAAAAATGTGATGCAAAAATTGGTGGAGCTAAAAGGAGAAATCGACAAACCACAACCATCGTTAGATACCTCAACACCTCTCTCAACCTGATAGAATAAAACAAAAAATCTATAAGGATACTGAACTAATCAATACTATCAACCAAGAGAATTTAATTGGCATTTGTTGAACACTCAACCCAATAATAGCTGAACACAGAGTCTTTTCAAGTACCTGTGAATTACATACAAGAGACCATATCCTGACCTATAAAACAGAATTTAACAAGTTGAAAAGAATTTAAATCATTTTGAGTGTATTCTCTCACCATAATGGACTCAAACTGATAATCAATTTGAAAAATAACAGGAACATCTCCAAGCATTTTGAAACTAAACAACATACTTCCAAATAACCCATGGGTCAAAGAGGAACTCTCAAGTGAAATATTTAAAAATACACTGAATTGAATTACAATGAAAATACAACATATTAATATTGGTGGGATATCGCTAAAGTAGTGCTGAGAAGGAAATTTATAGCAGTAAATTCACATATTAGAAAAGAGTAAAAGTCTCAAGCAAAAATCGAAGCTATCATCTCAAGAACCTAGAAAAAAGAACACAAAGGTAAATCCAAATAAAACCGAAGGAAATACTAAAGATAAAAGCAGGTGAATGAAGTAAAAGATCAGAAAAACTATAAAGAAAACCAATGAAACAAAGAGCTATTTCTTAGAAAACATCAATAAAATTGACAACCCTCTACAAGATTGACAAAAAAGAAAAACACAAATTACCAACATCCGGAATTAAACAGGGGATGTCACTATAGACACTGAACACATCGAAAGGATAATAAGGAAATAGGAGGAACAAGTTTACATACATAAGTTTGATGGCTTAAACAGATCAATTCTTCAAAAAAATACTACAACAGCTCATCCTACATGAAACATACTTTGAATAGTCCTATAATTATTAAAGAAATTGAACTTTTTAAAAAACATATCTTTATTGATTTCAGAGAGGACAAGAGAGAGAAGAGAGATAGGTACATCAATGATGAGAGAGAGTCATTGATCAGCTGCCTCCTGCAGGACCCACAAGGGATTGAGCCCAAATGTGACCTGATCTGGAATTGAACCATGACCTCCTGCTTCATTGGTTGACACTCAACCACTGAGCCATGCTGGTTGGGCAAGAAATTAAACTTTTAATTTAAAAATTACCTCTTCCCTGGCCAGTTTTCTAGGCCCATATGATTTTGCTAGAAAATTCTATCAAACTTCTGAAGAATAATTAACACCAATTCTATGCAACCTTTTTCAGAAAATAAAAGAGGGGACAGTCTCTGAGTCATTGTATGAAGCTATTATTAATTACCATGATACCAAAACCAGATAAAAATAGTACCAAAAAATAATAACTACAGGCCAATTTCTTTTGTGAATATAGAAGAAAAAAAATCCTTCACAAAAGAATTCAGGAATATATATTAAAAAATTATACACCATGACAAAATGAAATTTTTCCAGAGATGTAAAAATGGTACATATTAATCAAGGCAAATCATTTGACAAATTTCAACTTGGGATTTTAAAAAAACTGAGCCTTGGCCAGTGTGCGTAGTGGTTAGAGTGTTGGATAGTGCACCCAAGGGTCAAGGATTTGATTTCCAATCAAAGGCAAGTACCTGTATTGCAGGTTCATCCCAGTCCTGGTCATGGCACATGTACGAGGCAACAAATTCATGTGTCTTTCTCATATCAATATTCATTCTCTCCCTTTCTCTTTCTCTTTCTTTCTCTTTCTTTCTCTCTTTCTCTCTCTCTCTCTCTCCCTCTCTCTCTCTCTCTCTCTCTCTCTCTCTCTCTCTCTCTCTCTCTCTCTCTCTCCTTCCTTCCTTCCTTCCTTCCTTCCTTCCTTCCTTCCTTCCTCTCTGTATGGAGAGCTGAAACAGAGATAAAATTCCTCAACCTGATATACAGCTAAAGCAATTTTGACTAAGAACAATAAAGTGAGAGATATCACTTTGATAGTAAGTTTTACCACACAGCTACATTAATCAAAACAGTGTAATGCTGACAGAGAAATAACTATGTAGACTAATGGAATAGAATAGAGAACTGAAAAATAGTACCACACCTGCTAGTATATGCTCAGTTGATTGTTGCCAGTGGTAAGAAGGACTTAGTGGAGGAAGAATAGACTTTTCGGCTAGTTCTGAAGCCACTAGATGTCTATAGACAAAACAACACTGAATAAAACTGTGACCTCCACCTAATATCTTATACTAATATTAGTTCAAAATGTATAGCAGACTTGTTTGTAAAACTTTTAGCAATAAAACTTTCAGAGAAAAATAATGTGGGAGGAAATTTTCAGGATCTAGGGCTCAGCAAAAACAAACAAACAAAAAAGATCCATAAAAGGAAAAGTTGGTCAACTGGTTTCTTCATCTATTATAACAACCAAAAACTGGAAACAACCCAGATGCCCTTCAATGGGTGAGTGTTAAAACAACTTGCTGAGCCCTGGCCAATGTGGCTAAGTGGTTAGAATGTTGGCCCACACATCTAAGGGTCATGGGTTTGACTCCTAGTCAAGGACATGTACCTGGGTTTCAGGTTCAATCCCTGGCCTGGTCAGGGAACATGGGGGGTGGAGGGCAATTAATAAGTGTGTCTCTCTCACTTCAATGCTTATCTCTCTCTCACTCTCTCCCCCCACCAATCCTTCCCTTCCACTCTCTCTGAAAAAAATAAAAATGAATGACAAAAATCTACTCCAGTGAGGATTAACAAGAACAAATAATTCTACTACTACTACTCAGCAATAAGAAAGGAACAATCTGCTGATACAAGCAACAACTTGAATGACACTCCAGATAATTATACTGAGTGAAAAAAAGGCAACCCCAAATGATTTCATACTGTAGTATTCTACTGAACATTTTTAGAATGACAAAACTATAGAAATGGAGAACAGTTAAATAGAGAACAGAGGGCGGGACTGAAGGGAGCAATATAAGGACTCCTTATGATGACGGTATGTACTATATGATGATTATATCAATATTGATGTCTTGGTTGTCCTATTATACTATGTTTTGCATTATGTTAAAATTAAGGGAAATAGAGTATACAGGATCTTTCTGTATTGTTTCTTACAACTGCATGTGTATCTACAATTATCTCTAAATTAAAAGTTTAATTTAAAAAATAACAAAACGACTGACTTCTTTAAAAAAATAAAACACAAAGAAATGACACATCAAAAAACCATGAAGAAGAAAACTATTCTTCTTTCTGAAGTGTCTGCCTAGCAATATAAAATTAGAAGGGAATCAGGAGCATTGAGAGAAGTACATACATGAGCAATAAGTAATCTTAAGCACCGTATTTTGCTAAACATTTAGTAAATTTTAAAAACAGATTAATCTTATATGGATAGTGAGAATAAATTATTAATATAAAAGAATATAATTGATAAATAGGTATCTATATTTACATTTAAAAATGTATAAAAATATAAAAAGAATAAATTTCACATTTTATGTGGCCCCAAATTAAGAATGTATTCAGGATAGTCACTGTTTAAATACTCATGTATTCTGTTTCCATTAAATTATCCAGTAATTTAAAAATAGGAAAGATGAAAAATAAAATAAAAATAAATTAAGTCTAACATACTTTGCATTTCTAAAATAACGTCAGAATTCAAATACCTGTGATAAATACCATGTACATCACATATCATGTAAGTGCAGACTTACAAGAAACATGCTTTCAGCCAAGATCATATTGTACCAGACCTGCCTCAAGACAAGACCAAGTCATAGCACAATTAGATCACAAAATAAATTGCCTAACTTGGTCCTGTTGATTAGATAGATAGATAGATAGATAGATAGATAGATAGATAGATAGATAGACATTAATGCTGCACAGTTGGTTTAAATGTTTTGACTAAACTAAGTTACTATTTTTAACTAATCACTTTTAAATGTGAACCCACTTAGTAGACAGAGAAGAGTGATACAGAGGGCAGATACTGATTGGTCTGTTCTTTGAGTGAAATGATTGAGTTAGGCTTTCAGTAACCTAGTCAGTTCAGTCCAGTCATTCTGGTCCTGTTGTACAGGTATGTCTTAATGTGTATAGAATCATAGACATTGTGAATAATGGCGCTAATTTTATTTTTTAAAAAGTACTTCAGAAATTTGAAGTTCCTCTTTTACAGATCTTTAACAATATTTTGGAATTAAGGAATAAAGAAGTGGGAAAAATCAGCATGTCATTAAATCCTATCTTTCTTTCCTACCAATTAAACCCTGAAATTCCATGTTTGCATTCCATTCCAACTTCAACCATCCTTGTATTTATTACATGCAATCTTCTGTCTGGTCTCTATGTCACTAATTGATTTTCCCTCTAATCCATTCTGAACCCTGAATTTCTTAAGATAGATTTTTTCACTCCTCAGTTTAGGATTCCATCATGACTTAATACGGTCAATTTCTCTAGCCTTTTTTAACCTCTTCCAATCCCGCTATTTACTGAGTTGCTTTCTGCAATTCACCAACAAATACACTTTACTTCAGACAAGTAAGTGTACTTATCCAAAGCCCTCATGTCTGAGATTTTCCTGACATAAAATATTTATTTACCCCACATCATTATATTCATCCTTCTTCTAATAACTATGCCACCCATACTTCAAGACCACCACTTCAAGAAATCATCCTGATTTCCCAGTTCACAGTTCAAAACTGTTCCAAGTTTATACTGAGTTATACTTAGAATCAGAGCCATTTGGCCATTAATTTTTCCCTTATTCATTCATTTATTCATCAACTCTGCAGAAATATATTGAGCCCTTATTTATGTGTGATACTTTGCTAATTATAGTAATTCTTTCAAATCCTTAGTGTTTATTTTCCATTATATATTTGGCAAATACAATGGATCATGCCTTATCTTTCTTTCCAGACTCTTCAGTACCCAGCAGCATAGTTGGTATGTCATCATCACCATTAATATCACTGACATCAAACATTAATTGAGCTGCTTCTGCCTATAGTGCACTCCTCTGTGTTGGATGCTCAAGGAACTAAGACACGGCTCTGCAATCACTGCTCAGGTCAAAAGGAAAGTGCCAAATGGATGACATGCACTATAATGTTAGAAGATCTAAGGAGCAGGAGTAAGCACTGAGAGGACATGACAGATGTGGTACGGCTCTTATGTCTTACGTCTTCATAGTGTATCCTCAGGGCTGCACCCAAATCTCTCTTTTTTAAAATATATTTTTATTGATTTCAGAGAGGAAGGGAGAGATAGAAACATCAGTGATGAGAGAGGATCATTGATCGGCTGCCTCCTGCATGCCCTACACTGGGGATTGAGCCCACAATCTGGGCATGTACCCTTGACTAGAATCAAATCCAGGACCTTTCAGTCCACAGGTCAATGCTTTATTCATTGGGTCAAGGTGGCTAAGGCCAGATTTCCTCTTCAGGGCTGATGTACCCATTTCAGGCTGTTGGGAATATAATACCAACTACTATATGCTTCACTGGGAGTTATCTTTAGCTACAGAGCACCAATTTACCCAAAGTTACCCTCCTGAAGCCAGTGACTGGCTTATTTGGAGAAACAAAGGTTCTGGCTCCTTTGCCTCGATTTGAGTCAACTCTGAAGGGTCATCCAGCCTCAGAGTACCTGCGATGATCTGAGGCCTTACTTATAACTCCACCCTGCCCAGTACTGCCTTACTGACTTCTTTAGAGGTATGTATCCCAAGACCATTGTCCAATGAAACTTCAGCATGCAACTCCCTATCTCACAGTCTGATTCCAGGGAACCTGATATCTGTTCATGGTTTTGAAATAAGAGTATGGTTATTTATACGATTCTAAGCTAAAATAAAGTCCTGGTTTAGAACACTAGCAAACAGATGCCCTATCTCATAACTTCTCCAAAGTTCCTGGAGTGTGCAGAAATTTTCATCTCCATCTCTCACAAAGGAAGATGCTAAAGAGTAGAAAGGAAATGTCCAAGATCACACACCTAGGAAACAGTGAGTCCAGGACTCTAACCTAGACTTTCTCAATCTTGCTCAGTGTTTTCTGCCTTCACCAAACAGGTTGGAAAAATGGCCTGGTTCAAGAAAACAATGTGGACATCAAAACAGGCAAGCTCGTGTTGTCCTTCCTACCAGTTATTAACCATGTAACTTTGAGCAAATTACTTAACCTCTCAGGAATTCAATTTTCTAGGTATCTCCATGCATGTAGAATGAACATGAGAAGTGACAATATATAACATCAAAGAAATTTATGGTATGAGATTGTAAAGAACTTGGAACGTTTTCCTGATCATCTCATTGAAAGGAATCTTTCTTTTTATCATCTCTATTAAAAATGATCTCTTATTCCTCTGGGATTCTATAGTCTGCATGTTTCTTAGAAACATACTTATTTTTATAGTTATAGACCTCATTTTAAATTATTGACTTTAATTTGCCAATCAGTTTGTAATGTCCTTAAGGACCAGAATGGTCCTAGACATCTTTGTACTTCTCTCAGACCCCAGATATGTGCCACAGAGTAAATGCTATATTGATGTATATGGACTTTGCTGAGTAAACAGGTGTTTTATTGGGTTATGGCCATCCCAGTAAGTTTCATGTGAGGGAGAGAAGATAATATGTTCACACTGAGAACAGGCTACTCTGGAACACACAGAAGAAGAGTAAGCAAAGGGAGCAGTGAATTGAAACATACAACCTTCCCAATAAAAGAATGTAAAACTATGGGTGTTGGAGTCTACTTGTACCAACAATCAACTAAGCCACTTATCTTCATGGATAAGGGTGAGAAGTGAAGGGGGAAACAGGAAGTGCTGCCAAATACACTCCTGGGAAGCATGGAAACAAGAGGACCAGGAAGAGAGTTCCCCAACAGACCACACTTCCAAACAATCTCTGTCAAGCCAGAAGTCACAGAAAATACTGTCATAGAAAATTTGATAAGGACCCAGGTTCGATTCTGGGCTAGGGCATGTCCTTGGTTGCGGTCATATCCCTAGTAAGGGGGTGTGCAGGAGGCAGCTGATCAATGTTTCTGACTCTCTGTCCCTCTCCCTTCCTCTCTGTAAAAAATCAATAAAAAATATTTTTAAAAAAGAAAATTTGATAAAGAATCAGCAAAAGAATTCTGAGCAGACGTAGAATTAGAAAGCATGGCTCTGTACAGGTCCAGTCAGAATAGTTTTGTGATTTTTCCATAGCAACATTCAACATCTCAGCTGTGTGATGAAAGAAATAATATAGTAAAAATGACCCTAGATGGAGAAATTATCTTCCCTTGATTGATTCCTTGTGCATGCTTATAGATTTAAATATATATGACAGTCAACTAATTATAAATATTAGCATATTAAATTCTAGGTCTTATCTTCTGATCAGAAAGCTGTTAAGAGAAAAAGCTCTGTTGTGCTACCATGAGCATAGGGTTGCATATATCATTTCTGATTGGTGTTTCTGTTTTCTTAGGATGTATTCCTAGAAGTAGGATCACTGGGTCAAATGGAAGTTCCGTGTTTAATTTTTTGAAGAAACTCCATACTGTCTTCCACAGTGATTGCACCAGTCTGCATTCCCACCAGCAGTGCCCAAGGGTTCCTTTTTTCTCCACATCCTCACCAGCACTTGTCGCTTGTTGATTTGTTGACCATAGCCATTCTGATAGGTGTGAGATGGTAACCCAGTGTCATTTTGATTTGCATCTTTCAGATGAGTAGTGACTTTGAGCATGTTTCATATGTCTCTTGACTTTCTGTATGTCCTCTTTCAAAAAGTGTCTATTTAGGTCCTTTGCCCATCTTTTGATTGGATTGTTTATCTTCCTTTGTTAAATTGTATGAGTTCCCAATGAATTTTGGAGATTAAACCCTTATCGGAGATAACATTGTCAAATATGTTCTCCCATGCTGTGGGCTTTCTTGTTTTGTTGGTGGTTTCTTTTGCTGTGCAGGAGCTTTTTATTTTGATGTGGTCCCATTTGTTTAGTTTCTCAGTTTCCATTGTCCTAGGAGCTATATCAGTAAACATATTGTTACAAGATATGTCTGCTATTTTGCTGCCTGTGGATTCTTCTAAGATTTTTATAGTTTTCCATCTTCCATTTAAGTCCTTTATCCATTTTGAGTTTATTTTTGTGTATGGTTTAAGTTGGTGGTCTAGTGTCATTTTTTTGCATGTACCTGTCCAATTTTCCCAATATCATTTATTGAAGAGACTGTATCGACTCCATTATAGGCTCTTGCCTCCTTTGTCAAATATTAATTAAGCATGATAGCTTAGGTCAATTTCTGGGTTCTCTGTTCTGTTCCATTGGTCTATTATGTCTGTTCTTGTGCCAATACCTGGTAGTTTTGAGGACAGTAGCTTTGTAATATAGTTTGATATCTGGTATTGTGACCACTCCAACTCTGTTCTTAGATTTGGAAATAGCCTAGGTGCTCATTAGCGGATGAGTGGATTAGAAAACTACGGTACTACTACAGAATGGAATACCACGCTACTGTAAAAAAGAAGGAATTCTTACCATTTGCAACAGCATGGATAAAACCGGAGGGCATTATGCTAAGCAAAATAAGCCAGTTAGAGAAAGATAAATATCACATGATCTCATTCATTTGTGGAATGAAGAACATAAATTGATGAACAAAAATAGAACCAGGAACATAGAAGCATCAAACAGACTGTCTAACCTATGAGGGAAGGTGGGGGGTTAAGGGGGCAAGAGATCAACCAAAGGACTTGTATGCATGCATATGAGCATAATGGGCAGAGACAGTAGGGGAATGAGGGCATGTGTTGGGATGGGAGTGGCCAGGAGAGGTCAACGGGGAGAGGGGAGACTCATGTAATAATTTAAACAATGAAGAATATAAATAAATTTAAAAACGGGGGGGGGGGAGCTCCACAGACTGATAACCGTGGGTTTGAGTCTAGTCCCTACTCCAATTAGCAGTATGTATTGGGAATGTTATTTAACCATACTATATATATACAATAGTGCATACCCCTTAAATTGTGAAACTTAAATAGGATAATGCATAAAGCATTTAACACAGTTCAATAAGAGATGAATAAATGTTAGGATATATTAAATGGGGAGGAAGAAAACACAAATAGATACTGCTTTTTTAAAAAGTTATCATAATTAGATCAAAGGTAACAAAATATCACTTCTCATAACTTATAATTTACTTGTCTATTGTTTGCTTTTCTGAACTATAGATTTCTTGAAGGCAGAGACCTTCTCTGTTTTAGTCAATCATTGCCCAAACACAGTACCTAGAAATAGTAATACTAATTACTCAGCTAATTATTTAACACGAGCATGGTGTTAAGCTAGGCTAGTAATCACAGAAATACTTTATTAGAAACTTCTGTCCAGATCACACTGATTAAACAATAAATAATATAGCATCAGCATGACACTTTTCTATTGTCAACCAGAGCTGTCCCCTTTTCCTGTTGACACTGTTATCCTTCCCTGTTAGATTCTTGAATCCTCCTATAACTTTCCCCAAACAGTATAATCAGCAATAGGGGAAAGTATCCATCTTTTAACCTTTTTTCTGAAATTGTAATAGAGTATGTAGATAAATGTATGTTTGGTGGAGTTATCACTTTTTAAGCAAAACTAACGCATCTTTTAAAGTAAAAACTGTGAAGGGATACCAGATAGCAGATGGGCAAAAGCAGCTGAGACAGGAAGTGGCTGTCTTCTCTGTTGACTGTCACAGTTATGTCAGAGTTTTCAGCTTCAAGGGCTCATTTTTGCTCTGAATACATGAGAAACAACTAGAGGCTTCACATCTGCTTTTGGGAACCATTGTTTACTGGAAAGGGTTTCTTTAATTTAACATTGGTTGGCTGCAAACAATACTCCCTTATTTTCTTATTGTTCTTTCTAGTAAATAACACATCAAATCGGCTGAGGCAACCCTAAAGGTCTGTGATTAAAACGTTGAATGACAATCTGCCATCATCACTGGCCGCCCCAGCACACTGGGAATCCTTCTCCTGAATCGTCAACAGCCCCCCCTTTTCTGCACGGTTCCGACCATATTCAGCTGCTGGAGTTTACTGTGTGTGTCCAGCTATTTGTCTTCCCAGCTTGTTTCTTGAATTTACTCTCAGAATGCATCATGACCTATAGTGGCTTCTGTTTAGTAATTAAGCATTATATATTTTAAGGATGGGACAGGGGGTGGAGGCAGGTTACAAGGGGTCAAATGGGGGGGATGAAGGGGACATATGTAATACTTCCAACAATAAAGATTAAAAAATAAGAAAATTTTAAAATAAAGATATTTTAAGGGTTTGATTTAAAAAACCCTCTTGACTGGCTTAAATGTTTTTACTAACCTCATTAATTTTTACAAGTCTCTATTAAGAGGAAAAAAAGAAGATAATATCCAAAGTATTGCTTTACTTCACATTCAGTTAAATTTTTTAAATATTTGGAAAATTTTATTTTGGGTGACATAGACATCATAGCCACCACGTGAGTAATATGATTTGACCACTGACTGATAGAAAACAAAAGCCATCACATCAGAGGGTCATAGCCAGCAAAAAACAAGAGTGATCTCCTTTGATGAAGACTCCCTTGCAGAACTAGGTGAGTGAGTCCAGTCTCATATGGCAAACGATCATTCAAAGAGGAGTTGGTTCAAAGACAGAGGGTATACACATATATCTTAGATGAACAACCATATACACAGAAAAAAATTATCAGCATCAATAGGACAGAGATAAAAAATAATAATGTATAGCAGATCTCCAGGAAAAACACACGAGTTTATGTTCTTTGCTCAGAGGATGCTGACTGCCACAACAAGAGCTTACCTAGTTATATCTGTTTGTTTCTCGAGGAACAATTATAAACTTTAAAATTAAAGCTATGATTCTGTCATTATTTCATATTGTTACAGAAAATTTTAAAATAAAGACATTTCAAGGGTTTGATTTAAAAAACCCTCTTGACTGGCTTAAATGTTTTTACTAACCTCATTAATTTTTACAAGTCTCTATTAAGAGGAAAAAAAGAAGATAATATCCAAAGTATTGCTTTACTTCACATTCAGTTAAATTTTTTAAATATTTGGAAAATTTTATTTCCAAATAATATTTCATATTATTACTTATCATATTCTACAGTCTGCATAAGTGAGTAAAATCATTTTCTAAGAGACTGCTGGAGTATGATTAATTTAATAGAAGCAATAATTGACCCAGTAGAATGCTGGTGGTTTCAAAGAGTTAAACTATCTTCTGAAGTGTTATGTATTTCAAAGAGGGATTTTTTTTTTAAAGAAGCAATAAACATTTTTAAAATAGTTAAATAAGCACTCATGCAAAGTCTACTCCGTACAAAGCACCATATTAGATATTTAGAGAGACATACAGAAACGTTACATTTTCAATGGGAAAGTTAGAAATAAGTACAAGTAACTTTAAAACACAGTAGAATATAAACATGTCACATTGCCCCATAGAAGGAAACAGGAAAGATGTGTTTCGTTTCAGAGTAGTTTGGGGTTGGGGGTGGTCTTCAAAGAGCTGGAAAAAGTGCTTATCTACTATTAGTCATTAAAGTGGTTTATTTTATTAAAATTAAAACAAATGTCGTCCAGAAGATCTCATGGACAGGAATAAATGATGAAATACAACCAAACTCTTAGGCAAGCAATTGCTTTCAGATTAGAGCCTCAAGGTCCCTGGGCAGACCTGAAGCTCACTCAGCCCTGCTTGTCAGGTCAGGGTGGTGGTGCCTGGGTCATGTTGGCCACTCGGGCTGAATCAGCTTTGGGGTGACTGTTCTGGGATCTCCTGGGTCACTACAAATGCCCACGACCATCATGACAGACACTTATAGGTCCTCAACTCTAAATACAAAAGTCCATGAGCCCAAATTCAGGGATCATGTTAAGGTTAAGGCTGAATCTTCCCCCTACCTGCATTTCGGACCTTTAGCGCACTTTGTACGTTTATTTACCTATGGCTTTTTTAAAAAATCATATAACATTAACAAGGAAAACTACTATTATAAATATTTAAGAAATAATGCAATGTTTAAAACTTAAAATTTTTAGGTTTGTCCCTCTACCAATCTCTAATTGTATTATTATACCCTCCTTTTTCCCCCACTTCTTTTTTTCCTACAGACTAGACCTAACAGTTTGCAGAAAGACTTTCTTGTGTACAAGTTTTGAAAATAGGGTCTAAGTCAAAAAAATAAAATAAATTGAATTTGAGAGACTCAATCACCTAAATGCCAATAAAAACCAACAACTAGATTTTAACAAAGGTCCAGCAGCCTTCCACTGGTTTTTTCCCAAATGCTTAGTGTGCAGTTCTGACTGTAATCTAATAATTGCTTTTCTGATCCAAATATCAATAATGCGTAGCACCAGAATGCAAAGTTCGAGGGCCTGGCCACCTCCTCTCGGTGAGAAAAAAAAGATCTAGGCACTGACCAGGCTTTGAAGAACTGGGGAGCGAACTGGAGGGAGCCTCCTTCCACTAACACAGCCGCAATGTGTTTTCTGTCTCAACTGAGCTTCCACAAATTTGTAATTTATTTGGGAGAATATGTTGCAGATAAGCAAAAAAAGGCATCTGGAAACCGTCGTGCCAAATGGTAACTTTCTGGAAGGTTCCTCATTTAGAAGTAATTTCTGGAAAATTTCTTGATTAATACAAATCCGTGAACAAACTTAAAAATGATGGCTTTGTTATTGCTTTGGCACAATATGTTAACAACACTGTGAGTGCTGCCAAAACTCTGAGCGTTCTTTCATGCGGATTATGGTCTTGTTTACAGATCCAGCTGCACCGAGGCCTTGTCCATGGTGGTAACCTAACAATGTTCCCAGTGGGGGTGCCCATTAGGGGAGGGGAGACTAAGTGAAGTTTAGTTTGTTTAAATTGAGCAAGAATGCACAGCGGCACTCAGATCTTTGGGGAATGTGTTGGAAGCATACCCTTTCTGGGATCTGTTTTCACTTATTTAAGGGGGATGTTTGCATTGCTCAAAAATTGCAGTACACAAACTTGCCATACAAAATGCCTTCCAAATGTTTACTGCGGTCTATACAGAAGTGAGCGAAAAGCACAAATAATACCAGCTTGAAGTAAAACACTAAATGAAAACAAGTAATTCCTGGCCTCTGAAATTTGTATTAAGAATCTGCATTCTGTTACATATATGTGTGCATACATGTGCAAAATATATATCCCCAAGTATGACCATTTATTTACATTGGATAGGAAAGGTAAATGAAACTCACTAAAGAACATGAATTTGGAATTGTGGGAAACTGGTTTCCAGTAATAAGACACATGCAAGTATTTTCTTTTTATTGGTTCGCATAGAGTTGTATACATGAATTTTATTGGGATTTTATTTTACAGGCTCTAATGACAAAATAACAGTTCCTTTCTACCCCAACACCCCCCCCCAAAAAAAAAAAAGATGTGAGAAACAACAGAATTACATATTTTCCCAGTTTTGATTTAAAAAAATTTAACAAGGCTTTAGTTGTTGCACGTTATTGCCAAAAGGAATCAGAGATATGAATTGCCTCTTTGTTAACTTTCTGACATTTATGAAGCCCTAAATGAAAATAATCCTCTCACAAGAAACTTACTTTTTCGGCTTTCTCTCCTTTCTGGAACTGGAGAATAGTGATGACCAAGGAAATCTCAGGCTACCGTGCTCCCTCAGCCGAACTCAGGTCAATAAGGGCCCCTCACAGTGTTTCCTCTCCAGCACCAGCTGGGAGGCCACTGTGCTTCTGTCAGGTTCGAAATGTATCAGGGTCTAAGCTGACCTCTCAGATATCAACTAGGTTAAAATAAAATTCTTCCTGGGGAACTCATGATTCACATAGTTTTACCAAAGTAATTTCACTAGAGTATTTATTTTTTACTTTAATCAAAAGGTAAAACACCAGTGAATATTTTTCAAAACATAAAGCTATGATTTTCAGTTCTCAAGAAAAATAAATTTTAATATGTAATTTTTCAGTACAAATTATTTTTAGTATCAGTAGGTCAATATTTTTTGGTCAATATTTTAATTAAGTAGTATATCATGTTCTCTTGCTATAATGTAGAAATCTCACAAATATGCAAGAGAAAAATTATGAAGTTACCCATTTTCTTTTTCTTTAATATATTTTGACTGATTACAGAGAGGAAGGGAGAGGAAGAGAGATAGAAACATCCATGAAAAGAGAGAATCATTGATTGGCTGCCTCCTGTATGCCCCTTACTGGGGATGGAGCTGGCAACCTGGGCATCTGCCCTTGATCAGAATGGAACCCGGACCCTTTAGTCTGCAGGCCGACACTCTATCCGCTGAGCCAAACCAGCTAGAGTTGAAGTTACCTATTTTCTGTGAAACTGTTCAGTCATCCACATCTGTGCCTTCATCTTTAGCATTCTCCCTGCACATGGCATTCTGAGTAGCTCTGTTCATGAAGAGACAGTGTATTCCCCCCACTGCTACTGGCTTTAAGGTTAGCGATGGATGACAAGGGATGATGTTTTCATCATTGGTTTACAGAGGCATCTTTATTTTTCCTATCAGTAAGTTTTATATCCCATAGATATAATCACATAACCTTTTTAAAAATGTTTCACAACTTAATATAGTGTTTGAATTAATATTAATAGTGTAAAGCAATATAACAGAATATTAAGGCAAAGATCACAGCCTCAACCTCCCTAGATTTTTATACCAGCTCTTCCATTTGTCAACTATGTGCCTTGGAGCCAGTTACATAGCCTGTCTTTGCCTCAGTTTCCTCATCTGTAAAAATAGACTTACTAATAGCAACTTTTCCATTGAATTTTTTTTATGGTTAAATGAAATGATGTCCTTATGGCACTCAAAAAAAGTGCCTGGCACAGAGTAAACCCTTAAGCAATACAAAACCGATTCTGAACAAATAAGCCCTTAATTTTAGTTGGGTTAATTTTTAATTGTTTTAGTGTTTTCCATATTTTAAGCTGTTAATAGGTGAATATTATAAAATTCCACAGACCTTGCTGACACAGAATTACTAAAGGCATTTCATAATTGTCCTGATGGTGTCAGACAGCCAAATCTGGAAATATTTAGAAGCCATTAAGCTTATGAAAGACAGACCTGACTAAACAATTTAAAAGCAAGCTTTTTGGTATACTATTTTTTTAAAAATCTCATAAAGATAACTTTGTGAGGTTAAGATAGAATAAGGAATAACTTTAGGACATTGTCCTGTGGACCTATAATTAATATTAATGAAGGTAAGCTTTATATCCAAATTTTTTTCAGAATACTGTATTCAGTACATAGTTTTTTTCTGTGAACTATTTTCTTGCATTTTCTTGCATGTATCCTCTACTAATAACTTAATTTTAAAATATAACTTGAAATAAATTAATTTTTTAAGAAAATGTTTAATATCTAGAAGAAACTATCAAATGTGTCCATACTCTAAAAACTGAGATTTTTTAAATGTTGTCCATAAGGCGTTAGTGAATTAGTACCAGGGATGCCCATTCTGCATTTCTGGGCTGCAGCTTCCTATTTTCAACACTACCTGGGTTGACACCAAGCCAGTTTCCTAAATGGGAAGAGATAGGGGCACTCTACTGCCATCTCAGGGTTATACAGTTAAGCATAAAATATTTCATAATCCTGTTCATTATTCTTATTTACCCCCAAGAACTTAGATAATATAGGGCATTAGGAAAAGAAGCACCTCTTTAAAAACATAGTTATTTATAATTTAATGATTGCAAAATAGAATTTATGTTTCAGTTTTTCTAGAGATGAGCTATAGAACCTTTTATCAACTCATGGGATAAAACTGCTTAATGAGCCACACAATATTTAAAAGTACCTGTTAGATGTAATCACATAACCTTTTAGTCGCATTACCTTTTAAATAATTTACGCATTTTGTGCAGAGTGGCACCCAATATTTACTGACGAGATTAAGCAGACTATGATATCTTTTGGTGGAAGCTAAGAAATTTGGGGTAATAAGTTAGAGCAGCATGCGTGAGAACTATAAACCTTTCTCCTGAAATTATAAGTTCATCCTAAACATTGCCAAACCTTTGTATAAATGTTTATCAAAATAAGTTTTTGTAAATGATCCTTTCTCTATGCTGTCCTTTCACTTTTATTTTCTGAGTATGGAAGTCTAGTCGTTGAATCCCGAGGATTCAGTCATTTTGGAAGAAAAAAAAAAAATAAAGCATTCTTTACCATCGCAGTGAATCATTTGTAGCCGAAGGCGGCTTTGTTCTCAGGCACCGGGTAGACTGCACTTTCATAGCCTAGTGCCTTCTACCAGAGCCCCTCGCTATATTCACATAAATGATGGAAGATGCATGAGACGTGAAGGTGACATGTGCAATCTCCAGGAGGAAACCGATGCCCTGGTTGCAGGCTAAGGACCCACCCTGACGTTAGCCACACATGCAGCCACTGGCCTGCCCTCCTAGCTGGAAGGAAGGTTTTAAGCAGCAGCTGTCAGCAGAAAAGAGATAGGAAAGGGAGCAAAGTCTCTCCAATTCACAGAAATAAAAATTGTTAACGAAAATCTCCAGTACCGTATGCTGATAGCTGCCTTCTTTGCAAGACTTCTGACTTCCTGAAACTTCTGGAGCCTTCTGGCTCATCAGTTTCAGGGCAATGCATTACTCAGCCACTGCCTGTGACTTGAACCAGAACAATTTGAGGTTAATTCACCTCTCGCAGCAATCATAAAAGTTTGTTCGTTCATAGATTCAACAATGAAATTGTTACTGATTAGTCCAAGTCAAAAATCTCCACTTCTGTCATTTCAAAACAATTTAATTACCTTCTTCTCATGCCATATATATGCCCCATTTGCCAAGACAAAAGAGCTATTATTCAACATGAAAAAAATACCGCTGTAGCAAGCACAGTAACTTTTAATGTTTTCACTGCGGAACTGTCGAAATGTGAACATTCCCACCCCCTGAAAAATGAAAGTATAGAACTATAGTATAACCTTCACTTTTATAGTAAGAGGCTCCTAGAATATGACAAAGAAAACATAGCAATTTCACCCAGGTCATAATTTAGTATAAAATAAAACAAGACATTTAAACCCAGGGAGGAAAAAAAAAATCCTGAGAGTAGTAGAACTATCAAACTATGTGTGCAATTTCCTTGTGCTCAAATTGCATTTTCTCCCTTCAGTGTTATACCGAGCAGGGTCTTGCCCTCTAGATTAGAGACTTTTGCATTAGAGGAAACTAGGTTATGTCTTTCACTGTCAGAGATAGAAATTATGAGCAGAAGTGCATTTTAGCCAGTCACTCTGAAAAACGTTAGCCCCAGGGGGCAATAATTAGGACTGTTTTTGTCAGGTGACTGCATTTTAAGCAGTGATGTGTTGGAGAATCTAGCTGAGGGGTTTAATATAAATATTTTTTTCAGTCAGCATTGTGGCTTTTTTTTTTTTTTTTTTTTTTTTTTTTTTTTTTTTTTTTTTTTTTTT
>PVJC01001705.1:0-63684 GCA_004026665.1 Murina feae | reverse complement strand
AACTATCTGTATAGATTGCATATAGGAGTCTAAACACAAATGTGTAACAATTTTACTTCTAAATTATGTTACTTATTTAAGCAGTAACTAATATTGTAGTTTCCATAAACATAAATAAAAAAATATGAGAATGTAAATGCATGGACTTTTTGATTACTTCAAGGTGATGTGGCACATGGGGTCAGGGTTCCATAGTTGGGTAGCCTAGGAGTTAGGTTATTATTTATTTAGTTGTCCAAATCTGAAAAGACTCCTTTTGACAAGAATGGATCATTTTAATATTTGTTCCCATTACAAAAGCATTATGGGAAGATGGGATGAATGGAAACAATCTCTTCTCCTTTAGCTTATACACCTTAATAAAGACCATCCTTTCTTTCTTACAATAACCCTATCTTTACAAATAAATGAATCACATTAGATTATGACCCTCTCAAAACAAAAGATCATGCTTTCTATAGATTCTTAAATATACCACATATACCTTCCCTTTGTAGTATAAATAATGAATAATTATTAAATAAAGCCTTTTCTCCTAAGAAAAAACATTTTATTTTCTATCACATGAAATAAATACCAATAATTCAAAAGAAACTAATTTTATGAAATTAAACATTCTATCTAAAATGGGTTCAATTGGAAAATATTTGTCATCATTGATTATAACCAATTATGAGAATTACATCTTCCATAATGTCAGAAACACAACATTCCAAAGAATAAACTTATTCAGTGTGAACACACTTCCTCACTGTGTAACTCATTTCACCTTGCTCTGCAGCTCCCATATTGGTATCTTCCCATTAGAATCTTAAATGACTGCTGAAAAAGACTGCTTTAAACTATCAAGGCCATTTCTCTCCTCTCAAGGGATCGCACCTCCCTCTCTCTCTCCCAAGATGGTCTCTGGGTATAAGATAATTGCATGTCCTCATTGTGACAGATTAAGGACTCTGGTTTGTGTGCTAGCATCTGGGTCTTTGCTCAACTCCACGGATCTGCTCCTCACTGCACCAAGTTAACTGAGTATCCTGTGCCACTGCCCATACGTTGTGTTCTATACTGCCTGGTGCTCTGGGGGGTTAGAGAGGGAAAAGTCACGGCACCATTCTCAAAGGTCTTTGATCCTGCTACAGGTTTCTGCAGCAAGGTCTTAACCCCAGCTTCTTGCATTCCACTTAACGGAAGATTCAAGAGCTCATGTAATCCCTAGATTCCCTCATGGGCCATGGAAAGTCAAGGGTATTATTGGGCCCTCTTATCTAGATGCTTCCTCCAATCATTTCTAATTTGCCAACCATATAGTGTTGTGCCATGATAAACACGGAAGTTCAAGAAATTTGACATTTCCCCATAATAGATCCTGAAACACATATAATCCCACAATTTTAATTGGATTTTTCTGCAAGTCCTCCCTTTATCACAATCTACAGGTTTTGAATTCCATGACGTATAAATTCAAGGAATATACATATATTTTAGAGAGGAAGGGAGAGGGAGAGATAGAAACATCAGTGAAGAAAGAGAATGACTGATTGGTCACATTCAAAACACCTCACACTGGGGACTGAGTCTGCAACCCAGGCATGTGCCCTGACTGAGAATCAAACCATGACCTCCTATTTCATAGGTTGACACTCAACCACTGAACACACCAGCCGGGCTAGGACACTCTTATCTGACCTCTTGCCATTCTGTCTTCTCTTTTCTTCAAACTATAAACATTATTTCCTGTCTAGAACTGCCACATTACATCCTCCTTCTTCCCTCAGCTTGATTCACTTGCCCCTTCACAAGCTTAATATAGTAAGGAAGCCTCAGAATAAGAACCAGACTATCTAGGAGAGAAAAGACAATGGGAAGTCTACTGGAAAGTATGTTGCCTCTCAGTTCTATCTTTGTCCTCTGCTCTCTTTTGCACCTCAGGGGCAGGAAGCCTCCAAAACTACACTTCCCAGGCTCCCTTGCCAGCCAGCTTCCTATTAAATTTTACCAGTGGGAGGCACTGGCAGAAAACTGGAGAAAACAAGAGGCCCTTCTTCCCATGTTCTAATGGCAATTTCAACAGTAGCAATAGTGACAGGTAAGTGTGGATCCAAGTTGCACTTGGGTAACTCAGCCCCAAACATCAGCAGCCTCAGCAGCAGCACAGGAATTCCAGGTAACACCACTTTCTCCTTGGGCCTCCAGGCCTAGGAGCGGTAGTACTTTTATATAAGTACTACTCTCCAAGTAACCTTACCCCATCAGTATCTCTAGCCCTTCCAATATTTTGTAACTACATTCAATTAACTCTGGTTGAAATTCCTCAAGTGGGTTCTGTTTGATTAAGCACTGATTGATACCAGAAATATGTCAATCATATGATCTGTATTACACTTAAAGTCTACCTGTCAGTTTTGTGGGTTGTTGTTGTTGTTGTTGTTGTTGTTGTTGTTGTTTTTACAATAGCTGAAAAGAATGTGAGGTAGACATTTGGAGTAATATTTATTAACCATCATGACTGACTGAAGAGAATTTTTACTCTTACAAGGTAATGATTCCACCAAGACCTAACTGGTGTTTATAGCAGAGAATGAGAAACATGGGTGACTATGACTATTTTTTGGTCTTGTATTGTCATAAATCATGGGTTGCCTATACTCTTAATAAACTGTCTTTGGGATTAGGTAGGAATACCAAGTACATTTCTCAGGTCTTGCTCTGTCACCTCACTGATGATCCCACTCGCTTCCCGAATCACATAAGAAAATTACAAAGTTTTGTCTTTCTTTCCTGCTCCATCCAGCACATGTGCTGCTGCCACTCACTGACTTCCATGTTTCTCTTACTCTGAACAGATTGTAGTCCAGTGTACCTAGATGCCATTAATCACCTGTAGTAACCAGGGAATGCCATGGTCCAATGACTCAAAGAGCAAGGTATACATACACATACATACACACACACATATACAAGCACACTCACACATATATTCAATTACTCATCCATTTTCCTTTCAAGTCAGGGGCCAGTTAAGTGGAGGAAACAGGTTTAGTTTTTATCTTTATATCTGTAGGCATGTTTTATCCCAAAGTCGAAAGCCATGTGAACAACTTTTAGGATTTTTATAGACTTAAAAACATAGAATTATGGGGAGGGGGGGGAAGAGCATCGGAAATCATATGTTCTACCTCCTCATTTACAGATGATTATCTCTAATACTCGTCACTCCTATCATCATTTTTTAATCTTCCCAATGGTACATGAACTCAAGGGAAATGTGATTTTTATCTTAACATCCTCTCTGTCTAGCATGGTGCCTAACACACGGGAAACATTCAATAAATGTGTTTGGAAAGAAGAAGATGAATGGGTGAAGAGTGAGTGAACGACTAAAGGAAGGAGTGAAGTTTAATATCTTGTCCAATAAAACAGAGCTCTAAGCAGCCTGTTTCCTAATTCCAAGCCCAGTAGTATTCTTTTCACTGACTCTCTTCTGTTTTAATATTTTTTATTATTTTCTCATAAGACAAGGTGTAGCAATTTTGCCTTCAGGGTAATGTAGAGACATGGGTGAAACAGGAAGAGATACTGCCCCACCTGTCAGACATGAAAAGAGAAAGGAAGGGCCCAGTACCTAGCACAAGGTTCAAAAGCAATTGTAAAGTTTCCAGGACCAATTGAAAAGTAGAAAAATTAGGCAAACATGATAGGGAGATAATACTGGACACAGCTAAACTACAAGCTCAATGTCTACTAGAGTCCCCCTATGGCCACTTATGGGAAATGTACCACATATCTATCCTGAATTTTCACCAGGATAGAGAAAGTTCAATATGTCTACATTATCACTATTTTTCCCCAGGAACAGTACATCCCACTTATACAAATTAAAAAACAACAAAAGACCATAAGATATGAAACTGCTCTTTCAAAATCCTAATGCTTTAGAAGCATCACTGGTTTTAAGGTATAATATTTAGGAAAAATACAATCAATTGTTGCTCTCTCAACATGTATAATTTGTAAACCAAAAGAACACACAGAAAATTAGGAGGATAAACATATACCATAGAAGATAAATACTATTAAAATTCTGTTACAAAAGAAAACACTTCAGTTCCTTGGTGGTTATTTTAAACCCAACTGCAAATCACAAACTATATGTATGTATAAGACCCAAAACAAAATTGTATACCCATACTTAGCCCCAGCAATTTGGTATAAAATTAACACACCACAATGCATAGGAGAAGAGCCTGATCTGCCACCATTTGGTTACATATTTCAGTTTCTCCCGATAGGTGATGAAGTAGAAATATGACATTTGATATTATCACTGACGGTTAATTTTGTGTGCATTTTAATATTTTTCAGACATCCCGAGATTTATATTTCCCCGCTTCAAATGAAAGAGAAAAATTTAAATACCAAGTCTTTCCTTTCTTTTGAAAAATAAATGCCATAATATACCTTCCAAGGTTAATCTGTGTCCTTGCACCTCCAATGAATGCATGGCAAGAATGTGTTTTATTGCTCTGCCATATCTAAAATTGCTTAGTCTATACTCTCTTACACACATCATTTTTCAAACTCAAACTTCTACATCTCATCAGAAAATAGCATTATACTAGATGCAAAGTGAATGACTACTAACTCATATTCTAGGTACATGTGCTATTATTCACCAAATTAGCAAACCCATATGTTTTTGGTTGAAGAAACAATCTTGCAGGGAGGGAGCACTGTTAAGATACCATAGACTGTGAATGACTCTCTGGCAAACTGTAGTTTATTCTGGAAATTGTATCTCCCATGGAACCTTAGCCCTCACCATTTGACTTATAATGGACATAATCACAAATAAACATTCTATGTTCACAGCCTCTGCTTTCTATCTCTTTAATTCTCAGCCTGATGCAGTCTGGCTTATTTCTCCTGACTCCAAGATGTGCTAGGCGGAGTGGGTAGAAGAAGCCTATTATAGATTGAATTTTATCTCTCCAAAATTCATAAGTTGACATCCTAACCCACAGTACCTCAGAATGTAACTTTACTTAGAAACGTGTTCTTGGCATATGATACAATTAAGATGAGGTCCTTAGGATGAACCCTAGTATTCTTATAAGCAGGGGAATTGTGGACAGAGAGCAGCATGTACACAGAGCAGACACTACACAAAGGTGAATACAGAGGTCAGGATGATGCATCCACAAGCCAAGGAATGCCAATGATTGCTAACATACCACCATGAGCTGGGAGAGAGGCATGGGACACATTCTCCCTCACAGTCCTCAGAGGAAACCAGTCTTGCTGACACATTGACCTGGATTTCTAGCCTCCAGAACTGGAGACCACACACTTATGAAATGTATATTGTTTAAGCCGGTGTGTGGTACTTTGTTATAGCAACCCAAGAAAACTAATAAAAGCTTGTCCTAGAAAAGAGCAAAGCTGGACCCTGAATTCACCTCTTCACTCAGTGAAGGTTTTTTCCAAAGTTCCATGTTCAACCCTCTCCTCTCATGGAAATCTCAGCCATTCCACTGCTTCCACCATCACCTTGAGATCAAGTATTTTCAAGTGTACCCCAAACCTGCTGTTACTTCTGGGTAAATGATATCTTGTCATTTAATGGAATTACCATCCACCCAGTCAACCAAGCTAAATGTGAATTATATTTAACTTTTCTTGTTCCCTCTCCTGCATCAAGAAGTTCCAATGAAATCTACCTGTGAAAATCTCTCATCCTTTCTGGTTATGCTGCTATTGCACTGGTTCAAATCCTCATCCAACTTCTCCCAGGAGTCTTGTAAAGGTTCTCTGCCTCCAAGCTACTCTTCACTCTTTTTACAGAGTTACCTTTCTGCACATAATCTATCTTTTCTAAACTATGGTTATATTAAGCCACTGAGCTATAGGGGAAGTTTGTTGTTGGTGTATAAACTAGCTTATGCTGATTTACATTCCATCAATGAGTTTAATAAGTCCAGTATGTTTATTCCAATTCACACATTAAGGTGTGTTGACCTGAGATCAAATTGCCAATTTGCAAACACGTATAATATTGTGGCATTTCAGTTTAATAAGATAGTATGTACTTTGAGAAAATGTAAAATAAAAATAAATGAATACTATCCATGTTGCAAGGCTCTGTTCATTTGCTTCTCCTTAAAGATCATCCTAAACTCTGCTTCTTCCCTTTTTCTCACACTCCTTTTTCTTGCCTCCTCACAGAGGTTTCTTTTTATCTTTGGCATCTCTCCTTATCTTACCATTGTTTGTGTCTTTTCCTTCCAGTCACACAACCCTGTAAACTGTAATCTGCTTAAGATCAGGATCTATACCTGAAGCATTTTGTTAGTCCTCCTAAGCACTTCACACAAAGTGTGAGGCCATTGTCTGTGCTCAGTAAATGTGGGTGGAATGAGCTCAGTCACAGAAAGTAATAAATGGATTCTTTCATAAATGTACCATCTCTCTGGAAACCCCCAGTGCTCACATTTTGCATTATGAGCTCATTTTAGAGTGATTGGATGCCTTTTATTGGCTAATGTCTGCCATGTGGTAATGTCTTCATTTGCTGAGTTGATGTTCCAAATCTTACAATTCTTTGTCATAATTATTAGTTTTCCCCCTGAATTTTGTGCTTCATTGAGGTTTTAAAGGGTAAAATTAACCTCCCAGCTTTTCCTCCATAAATTTATAATTTCATTGTGATTTCATTGCTATATTGGCTTCCATTTCTGAGGTTTGTCCAGAGTTTAGGTGATTATGTGTCTGTTGTTTTTCTCCTCTCACAAACGCAGTTATTCCCTCACAATCTAACTTGCTCAACTTTGTAGCAATAGATACAGCTAGCTACATGAAGAGGAATTGTAAATATTATTTACTTAGAAAAGATCTATCTTAAGGGGATAGAACATTTTTCTACTGGTGTTAAATTATATCCAAATTTATGAAAATAAAGACTCATTCACCTAATAATCTTCCCTGCTTTGGAAGCTGTTTATCTGGACATAGGTCAACATTTTCTGCAGAACACAACATTGTAAAAAGTACATTAGCACATTCTTAAGGGATACCTTAAGCATAAAATTAGCTTAGCTATCTAACAATATGGAAATTTGATTATTTAACTCGAACTGGAAATATATGTAACTCAATATAACTCAAATTTCATTGAAGTTATGCATGATTACATAGATTAAGAAATGCATTTGGGGACTTATCATTTCTCAGTATTGTGTGAAGCTGTCAGAGACATTGGACTCATAAACTACTCTACATAATTGCTTGTAAATAGATACCTTTAAGTACTTTATAGGTGGGAAACCACTCATCTAGAGCGTCAGAAACACTGCTTCAGTCTGGATGAAAACTAAGCTTGGATTAGTCACAGAACTTCTTAAGACACTCTGGGGAAATCATTGGAACACTAACTTTACCTCACCTCAGTTTGTCCTTTGCAAAATTAACGTATAAAAACCTGCCTGGCTCTCTGTTTTTAAATGCCTCCAAACCCAACACCTGGACGCACCCAGCTACCACCCCGAAATGTATCCTTTCTTCATACTGTGGAACCAGTTACAGCCCCATCAGAAGGAAACATAGAACTTGGGCCAGGAACTCAGTAGCTCAGTATCAAGTGGGCCTTGCTTCATGTCTTCTAATAGCCAGACTTGCCCTTTTGCCTTTAATACAAACTGAGCCTCATATGTGGTTTTAGAATAGCATCCCATTGCTCCCAAGTCTCTGATCTGATTTGCTTCCCATTAAGCTAGCTTGTTCTCAAAGTGTGCTCCACAGGCAAGAAGCATAACCATCACTCCGGAACTTAATACAAATGCAAATTATGGGGCCCCACTGCAGACCTCCTGAATCAGAAACTCTTGTGCTGGAAATAAGGAATTGATATTTTAACAAACTCTCCAGGTGATTTTGATGAATGCTCAAGTTTGAGAACTACTGGGCTAGTTCCTTAGCTTCAATTTCTCTTATTTCCATATGCTCCTCCACTCACTTCCGGTCTTTCTTCCCTAATAGAGCAAACCTCTGTAGCAGGAGAGATTTTTATGTCAGTGTTAATTATATGATTTTGGCAAAAAAAGAGAGAGGTTAAAAAGGGAATAGTAGTATACTTTGCTGTGCAACATACTGTGGAAAATCTGTAGTAAATGCAACAACAAGTGAAAAAAAATTGTTAAGGCGCAGAGATGTCAAAAGATAAATTTAATAAGTCTTACTCAAAGTTACGGCAATACACACCCTGCCACAGGCATTTTTAAAGGAACACCAATAAAAAAAAAACTTATTTTACTTTTTTGGTAGCTGGGTTATGATTTTTTTTCAAATTCAACATTACAGAGACTGCATCATGCGGTGACTAAATTAATACTTCGGTTTTACAATGTGTTATGGGAAAAGAAGGGCATTGACCGACAAGAATCAATAACCCTACTTCACCCCACTCTACCTCTTCTGAGATACCGCTCATTCAGGTCCCCCACTCCTCTCTCACCTTTTAGCCTCCTTCCTCTAGTGGTCCTTCTCCCTTGGTTTGTAAATCTATGGACACCATCACCTCATCTTTTAAAAGTTTCTTTTCACAACCCCCTAAATACCCTAAATATGGTCTTCTGTTCACAGAAAAGTTTCTATAGAATGAAATCTATCAAAATCTGAGCTAAGCACCTCTTGTTTTTTCCTTTGTAGCACAGCACCAGTCCTTCCATGGAAAGGAAGGACCTTCTATCATCATGTCCATCAGTGACCCACTTATCAAATCTAGTTTTTAGGCTTTGCCTTATTTGATCTTTCTAGAATATAATTCTTCCTTGTGACCAATCCTTCCTCAAAACACTTTTCTCTCATGTTCCCATGGCATGAAATGCTCTAGTTCTTCCTCCCCTGTCTCTAAGGCTATTTCTTCCCAGAATCCTTTTCATCTCCTCTACTCCAACCCTCCTCGTAAATATTGAGCTTCCCGAAAATGCTATCCTTGCCCCTCTTCTCTTCTCACTCTCTGTATACGTCCCAAGCAGTGTTACTGTCTACTGCCATCTCCTGTGTTCCCAACAGAGTTTTTCCACAGCATTATTCTGTCTTCAGACTCTTAAATATAAATTCCTGGTAGATTATATTTATCTGAAAATGCCAACAGATATGACTCATCTTTCCCTCAAAACTCTATTTGATCTCCATGTTATATCTCCCACTCATTGCAAAACCAGAAATTTGGCCTTTATTTATATTTATCCTATATTTAGCCTTCTCCTTTAACCCAATATCAAATCAGTTTATAAAAATGTCCTTCTATTCTTGCTGCTACTGCCAGTCCTAATATGCGCTATCTCTTGCCTGAATTATTGCAAGGCTCATAGCTTGTGTTTATTCCCTTTAAACTTTTGCAAATGATATAACATATAGGTGAGAAAATTCAAGTGCATAAAATGTGTCAATAGTTTCCCCCTCAAAGACAAGATAGAATCTATTGCCTCTTCAGTGCATTCAAACTTCTTCATAATTTGGTAAATTCATATTGAACCAGGCTGACTTCTAACTACCATCGCCCCATTCTTAGAGTTTCCATTATACTTCTAATTCTCTGAATCTAGTGTTCTTTTAACCGTTTGTGTTTATCCCCATGAATCTCTGTGCATAATTCTATCACTTCACTCACAATGTTATTTTATAGTTATCTTTGTGTATCCTTCTCCTCAAGCAACTCCTTGACAACTAGGACTATATCTTTTTTTTTTTTTATCCCCAGCAACTACCACAAAACCTGGCATATAGAATGTGGTCAATAAATGATGGTTCAATAACATGGGTAACTGAATCAATCCTCTTGTACAAATAGACACATCTTATTCTTAACATTTAACTGAATTTTCTAGTTCCTCAAGCAAAACTTAAGGATTCTTTCCCTCTACCTTTTACATACTGGTACACCTCAACTGTAGCAGATACCACATTTTATTCAAGAAGTTTGCATGGGTGACTCTTCTAGTAACTGAAATAGCTGGGCAGAAAAAAAGAAGAAGAAAATAAATTCAGACCATAACAAGAAAAAAAAATCTAAATACATCTTACTAAAGAGTACCAATTCCTAGCAGAGAAAAACTAAAAGTTCATCTCAATTCAGAATATATGCAAATATTTTTGTATAGAGTCCATTTTACTCATTAAGCTGTTGACTTTCTTTATAAATGTGCAATTTAACTCTCGTTACTGATAGGTATCTGCACTCGGTGGGTATAAAGGAAATCAAGGTTCTGATGCTCAAAGGGACGACAGAGAAAAAAAAGAACCCGAATGAACTCACTATCCAGCACTTACTGCTGACTGCACGTGTTCCATGCTGCACACGCACAGCTGATTCCACCTCTCTGTCTTCCATGCATGGCTCTAGAGGGAAATTACAGCAAACTACCTCTCCAGCCCCTACTCCTACTCCCATCTCCTATGGGAAGGGACAGGAAATATTATCATCCAGTATTGCGATAAACTATGTACATTTGTTCAGCTTTATTATTTAACATGTTGCCTTTTACCCAGGTAGGGATCCTAAGTATTTCTAAAGTGAAAAAATTAAATCATGTTATAATGTCAACTGCATATTCCTGGTTATTTGATAAAACGCATTTCCCTCCTATTTATTACTCTTGCCACTGACACTCTGAGAACATGACCATGCAATTTACCATTGACTGGAATTTAACTCGGGATGGCTAGCTACAGAGTCCTGAAAGGGACATGTTTAAACGTCTCACTAAACCAGGAAAGATATTCAATGTGTATCACAGTGTGAACAGCTTGTTGTCCTTGTGAATGACACTATGTTGTCCCAGTCACTGTAATGCCTGTCTACCCTCAAGGAGCTTTCGATTTAAAAATGGAATAATTATATGGGGCTGTAATGCAGGGTAAGTTGAGGGAGGAACCAACTAAGTAAGTAAGCCACTGTGGCCAGGAGATGCTTAATGGCACTGCAGCCAGGCCATCCTTGGTTTGCAAACTGGCCCCCATGTTCTCCTTGGAGAGCAAGGAGAAGACTGTCGGCGGCCACTCCAGATTGGTAGGTGACAGGTTTATTTCATAAGCAAGGGAACTTACTGGTAAGGCTTGTCTTGGACTCTGCAAGATGAGTAGGTCTCTGCACCCGCCTGCCAGAATCTTAGAGTTTATACACACTTTTACAGGGTCCAGTCACGTATTCAGCCCAGCACCTAGCTCCCAGACGAGTCCTTGAGCATGGCTCCGGCTGTGCGGTAATTGGTGCTGGTCCCGAGGCCAGAACCCACATTCCAGGCACGGGAAGGGGCGGAGCCTCCAGTTGCCCAGGCGGAGCGCACAGTTAACCCGCCTCAGGTGCTCTCTGTAACCTCCTCCCACAACCTTGACAAGAGCGGGCTTTGTAAATGGCCAATGTGAGCATTTTAAAAGCACAAGAGCATTCCAGCTGGAATGGGTCACCTGGCAAGGGCACGGAGGCTGGACTTCCAAGTCGCTGGCTAAAGGAAAATCAAGGTTTCTTTCTGGCCCTGTGTTTCCTCGCCACGCAACAGGGAAGAAGAAGCCGTAGTTTCTGTTTAACTTGTTTACTTGTATATGCATCCAGGTGACTAGCAGCTGCAGTTAAGGAGGAAGAGCGAAAGCTCTAAGCCAAGTACAAGACGGGAAGCCTGGGGCTGGGGACTTTGTTGGGCTGTGAGGCTCATGAACTATAAGCCATTAGGACACTTAGCATCTCCAAGCCTCAGTTTCCTAAACTCTAGAACCAGAGGAGCATCTAAGGGCCCTCCCAGCTCTAAACACTCACTGCAGAATGATTACCTGGGCTCTTGCCTCCTCTCCTGTGTATTGCTCATTAGCATCTCCGTGGGAGCAATAAAAGGGAGAGAGATTAAACCAGCCAATTTTGCTGCTCATCAGCTCTCGGAAAGGTTTGATGAACCAGGAAGCTGAGGGCTATCTGTTGACTTCAATATTGACACATTCCCCATCCAATATGACAACAGATAATCAAGATTTTACTTTATTTTTCTGTTGGAATTTCCTTTTTAGTTCCTTTGAAATTACTTTCGTAATCCTTTTTGACATCTCTTTATAGGTTCACAAGTCCTAGAGGCCATCATAAAAATCTTTATATTAAACACTAGGTAGTGTATAGCATGCTAGAATAATATGTGTTTCAAACCTGTGTTTTGTTCACACAAATCAAATGTTATTTCCCATCCAAGCTACTGGAATGTGGCTATTAAAATAGACAGACAATACTGTTTATAACATCAGGGTCACAGATAATGACCATAGTCTTTTCATACCAATAACCAATATTCATGTCACCTTTATGTACCTGGCACTGTTGTAAATGCCTTTATATGCTAAGGGCTTATATTATTGTCCCTCATGAGCTGAAAAATGTTAGATAGGATAAGGGTCTCAAGTTCTGAACAGTACTGAATGTTATTTCTTGCTAAAGGTTAAAATTTAGCATAGTATTTTGTAGATGCAGCTGTAAACAGGATGAGCTGACAGAAAGGCAACATGAAGAAATCAACATGTAATTGACCAAATAGTATGTAAGTAAGCAATGGCTAAGGCTTCCTTTGGGGAGGCAGAGCTTTGGATATCAATGCCCCTGTCTCTTTTACTTGCTGCAAGTAAATAAAACTACTTTGTGACACCTCTAGTTTTCACTAGAGCACCCTAAATGGCAACCCACCCCCCTGAGCTTGGTAACAGAAAGAAGGTTCCACAGAGCAAGGATTTCTGTTTTGTTCACTGCTGGTTCCCCCAGGATCAAAGAACAGTGAGCTGCACTATGTGGGCACTTCAACGTCGGTGGCTTGTCTCCACAACCACACTGTTTGCTGCCACACAGTCACTGATAAACCAATGCTGCTTCCTCTGCGAAGAGCTGTGCTTTGAGGGAGGCTCCAGAATCTGCCCCCATTGTTTACCACCAGAGTGACCTTGACAAGTTACTTAATTATTGGATGCCTGTGTTTCCCTCTATAAAATGAGCATACTACTAACCTTACCTCATAAAGTGGCGGGAATTAATATCTCTTGCTGTATAACAAGCCACCAAAAACAATGACGTCAACCACTTATTTTTGCTTACAAATCTGCCAGTGGGGTGGGGCTCAACAAGGGAAACTCATTTCTGCTCCACACAGCATCAGGAGTGCAGCCTCCCTCCCTTCCCCTTCTTCCCCCCCCCCCCCACCTGAGGGCAGGAGCGTCTGGTTCACCTACAACATGGCTGGCTCACCTGGCTGGTGAGTTGGTGCTGACTGCTGACTGTTCTTCTCCAGGTAGCCTGGACTTCCTCACCGCAGACCAGCTGGGTTCTAACAGGGAGCTTCCCCAGCAAGGGAGCCAGGCGGAAGCTGCAGCCCCTCTTTCACCTGAGCTTTGGAATCCCCATTTAGCATTGCCTGGGCCCTGCTCTGTTCGTCTGGAAACAGTCACAGAAGCCACTCAGTTTTCTGAGAAAGAGGCGCAGACTCTGCACGTTGTTGACGAAGTGATGATGTTCTGGATGAACATGCAAAGTCGAAAAGTTGTTGTGGTAACTTTGGGAATATACAATTCGCCACAACCTGTGCCCCGCCCCCTCCCTCCCCCCCCCCTCAGTCTGGTTTTCCTCAAAGGAAATTTGTACTTAACTAAAGAATGATTGGAATTTCCAGCTCCTCTGTTACTGGGTAAAACTGCCCTATCTAATGACGTGGGATAGCAGGGTACTGCTCACTCACCCCCGCAATCCTGTGCGAAGGTTGATATGGGGTTTTCCCATGCCCCTTGGTAGATAGGTAGGGAGTTCCCAGGCACTGGACCATGGAAGCTAGAAGGAAATCAATTCGAGTAGCAAACTGAAAAGGTGAAGTGGAGACACAACCAGAGAAGACACTGATTAGCAATGAGGAAGGAAAATAAATATGTATTTATTGAACCCCTGCCATAATGGGTACTTCACTTAGGTTATAAAATCTT
This sequence comes from Murina feae, assembly GCA_004026665.1. Taxonomy (NCBI): domain Eukaryota; kingdom Metazoa; phylum Chordata; class Mammalia; order Chiroptera; family Vespertilionidae; genus Murina; species Murina feae. Next base: position 49,695 of record PVJC01001705.1, on the reverse strand, counting down.
GCCTTTTCATTGATCAAAAGGTTGAAAAGTTTCACAATGTGCCATCTCTTTATTTAATCCTCCCAGGAATCCCATCAGTATCATGATCCTCACAGCATCCGATAGGACTATTCTAATACCAGCTCCCCTTGAGGGAGTAGCATGGCTTCAACCACAAATGAGGTGCATCTTCCTCAGAGGAAGTGTTTCCAGCCCAGTATTCTACCTTCGCTGATTGGGCTGCCTCGGGTCACATGCTGCCCACATCCCAGTGACAGGTGGGAGGAAGGTAACATGCTAATTGGTGCAAGATAATAGCAGTACAGGTTTAAACATTTCAGTCATTTAAGCTTCTCCAGGCAGTTTATAGAGAGGCTAAATAAAATGGGCTCTGAACCACCTGTCCTTTACTTTTCTTCACCCCAAGTAGTGTTTGTTTGTAACTTTTGTTTCCCTCTCCAAACCCATTCCTTATCTATAATGAAGTATCTCTTCTGATCTGATTCTTTGAAATCCTGAAGCATCAGAAGGATGTTTTTATAAAATGGTTCCATTTACAAGTAATTCTATAGCAAAACCCCTGAGGATCATGATGTAGTGAACTTTTAGTATAATATTCTCTTGGATATAATAATTCAGCCATTGTAGTTCATATTATAGGATCCCTGGTTTAATGAGAATTTTGCTGCAAGGCATCCAAAATCCATCCAGTGCACTTAAGAAAATCAGGTAAAACAGGTGTTTCCTCAATTAACAATTTAGAGTTTTGTTACATGAAAAATAAGTGAAACAAAATAGAAGATAATATTCCTAGCAAAACATAACAGCACTCTACATTTCCTGTTTTCCCAAGACCTTGAATATATTATTTCATGTATACATTTTTAAAGTAATTAATTTAATGCATGCTTTCCTAAGAAAAATAGCCCCCAAAAAATCATTATTTACAGCAACCTCACATTAACCATCATGTGTTTAATCAAACAATCTGTCAGACAATCAAGTGTAGTTTTTAACTTCTAGAGAATTAACATAAGTAATATCATTAATTGAAATTTCTAATTTTATGAAAAATCTTGCTCAAATATTTAAAAATAAGTGGTATCCCTGTTTACAAATATTTTTAATCATGTTGTTTCTTAAGTGAATGCATTGGCAGTTTCTTTTAACTTTGGCAGAACCAGAACTTCTCCCACATCGTACAAAATTTGAATCCTTTGGTCATATTATACTTATAATTCATTGTTGATTGCTCTCAGAAGGCTAGCATCTATTCTAAAACACTACCCAAGATAATTCTCACGATAGAACAAAGTGAAGTTTGATTCCATTCTCAACTCCCTAATTTAAACAAGTCATATGAAATCCAATCCTCACGTTTTCCTAAATATTACAACTATAAAAGAAAATCTGAAATTATTTGGAATCCTAAATTATTTATCTGAAAACATGTCAAAGTATCCTCAGAGAAGGCCTAAGGGAGAGAGACAAAAGACATAAGACAACCATTGGAGGAGCTGTGAGTGTATTACCAGCAAGGCCTGGCTTGCTCTGGTTCCTGGGTCCCTTGTCTGCTCACTCCATCACTTCAGGACACCAGATTTGAAAACCAAATCAAAACATTTCCACTTTCATCCTTTAAACAAATCTAGTAGTTTAAAGAGAGCTTTGTTTATGGTTAGGGTGCCTGTATAATTTATCTCCCAAGTCAGGACACCTTTGAGAAGAAAAGGGGTCATTATTTATAACTAAGCCTGCTCAAACATACATAATCTAGGACTGTCCTGGGCATGCTGGGGCCTAGACCACCCTATTCACAGATAATGGTAACTCGGTCTAAGAGAAATTAAGTTCAGAAAGAGCAGTTGTTCCTTGAAGCTGTCATAATATTCTGCACAGTACTGACCTTTTTCCTGTTACTTAAATTTCTACAATTTTGTTGGCATTAGGTCTCAATCCTTGTACTTTTTATTTTATTTTTATTTTTTTGCTTCTTCACTAACCTACTGTGGAGTCTCCCCAGTTTCTTACATACGCACCAGAGCCCTGGCAAAATATATGATAGATATAATCAAGGGAACGCAAACTCTGGACAGACAACAATCACCAGCAAACCATTTCTAAAAGTGCGCTGTAATGTCTCCTAAAAACTCAGGAATTTAACTGAGTCCGCCTAGAAGGGGGTGCGTGGGGTTTTAAGTGATATACCCTGAGCTAAATTTTCTCCCCTAGCATTGCTCAAAGTAGCCTACTTCAATCTTGGCCCCTGTGGATCCAGAGTTCCCTCATCAGCGAGGCTTATAGTTGGCTATATACTTCCCCCAGAGTTCTCTGATGACTGGGTTGTTGTTGTTAAATTACATGAACCGCTCCAAAGGAATCAGATCTTGGGATAGCTCCAAAGGCAGGTTATTTTCCTTTCATTCCCAATTGAGTCAGAAAAATTTATTCATTTACTAGTCAGAAAATAAACTTGATGCATGTTCCTCAGGAGATCCATGTGCTGTACCTTTTTATGGCAACATGCCACATGTTCATCAGAAAGGAACACTCTGTCACGTGGCCCACAGCACAGCTGCTCGGGCCACAATTCACCCGGAGCTTGTAAGGTAGGCAGGGCTGAGTCCAGGAACTACTGCAGGAAACGGGCCCGAAGGGAGGCCGTGCTGTGCTCCAGGCCGGGCCTTCCCTGCTGGCTTCACTGAAGGGGCGCCTCCCTGCACACTGGGAGGCGCTGGGCCCCGGAGGCTTGCTCTCCACCACAAGAACTGGGGGAACCACAGGTGTAGACAAATCTTTCGTGCCATTTCCCCTGCCTTCGTGCTCCAAGACTACAATCCCTGCTTCCTCCACCGCTCCCACTGCTCCTCCCAGTGTTTCCTAGTGCTTTTAACCGGACGCCTCCCTTTTGATTAACACTGGGTAAGGACACTGGCTATTCCTTGCTCAGTCCTGACCATTTTCACTGAAGAAATCTAACCATTTCTTCAATTACAAGCCTTTGTTGTAAAAAATAAGCAATGCACACAAACAGCTCACTAATTGTTTTAGCAGAGTGGACACTTTCCCCTGAAAGTAGTCATCAAAGTCAAGCAGCGGCCTAATTATTTAAAATATATTTTTTATTGATTTCAGAGAGGAAGGGAGAGGGAGAGAGAGAGAGAAACATCAGTGATGAGAGAGAATCATCTATCAGCTGCCTCCTGCACTCCCCACACTGGGGATTAAGACTACAACCTGGGTATGGGACCTGACGGGGAATCGAACAATGACCTCCTGGTTCACAGGTAGATGCTCAACCACCGAGCCCCTCCAGTGGGGCAGCAAGGACCTAATTTTTTTCATTTTACATCTCAAAGTATTTACGTTTATGCCTTGAATCTCTGATGGTCTAGGAATGAGTTAAATGATAAATAAAATAAACACTTGGCAATTAAAGTATTAGAGCAATTAAGATTTCATTCCTCTCACTGGGAAAAATATCACCATTATTTGAAGCTTACCAAAAAAAGATTTTCTATGGGCATATTTTAGCCTACCACACTGTAAACAAACATTTTTATGGGTGCTATTTATATTAATATTGCAGTAAAGGAAGAAACTTCAGGTTTAAAAAAAAATCATAACGTGGCAGAAGCCTTAGGAGCCAATGACAGGACGAAAGAGGAAGCCTCCTGATTCTGCCAGCCACACGGCATTCATCCTGCCTCCGAATCCCATTTGCTCTTTCTTCAGTTGATGTGGGAACACCCTGACCAGTCTCCAAATGAAGGGCTTGATGGCCCATCATGTGAAAAGCTATTAATATATCCACAGTTGGTCCTGAGATAAGCTTTCAAGAATTTAGAAGATTTGCCAGCCACCGTTTGAATTTTTCTTCAGAAAAGCGCACTTTTTATTAGCACCCCCCTCCCTACTGTGGATAAAAATGGTTTCAATATTCTCATGGGAAAAAGAAAGGCGGGGGGAGAGCATTCTCAAGAGCCTCTGCAGATAGAGAAATTGAGTTTCTGGCCAAGAATGAAAATGGGAAAGTCTGCAATGTTTAGTGCTTCTGATTAAACCTTCAGTGGCATATTTCTCTTAGACAAAGCATTTGTCATAAGTAGCTTGTCTGCTTGAGTGTGATTTATGTGGCTGGACTGAAATTAGCTGAATAATTTATGCTATTTATTGTTCGGGAAAGTTTCCTTTTTTAATAAATAAAGAATGCTGTGTTAAGAGAAGGGGGAAATCGTGGCAAGTGTCAGTAGTGTGCGGAGGGAAGGCGTTATTTTTTTCCCATGTCGAAAGCTAATAAAGTGTATCTAAGAGGAATGGTCTCCACATAGAAGGGCAGGACTCTAACGGGTGAATATTGTCAGCATTTTCAATGAAACCAATTGGCTAAGAGAAGCTGTCAAACAGGTGTGAAATGAGGTAAAATTACAACCGATACACTTTCTTTTAAGGTACTTTGCTTTGTTCCTTACAGTGCCTTGCAGCAAAAAAAAAAAAAAAAACTTTTAATTTAAATACTGAAAATGGAATGCAGTTATATTGATTTAAATTTGCTGAGAAAGTCTTGGGCTCTATTTCCTGTATAAGAACAAGAATGCATGCGAGTCTGTGTATGTGCTCTCCTGTGAGTGCCGTCAGCTTTTCTGCTATTTATGAGTGAGACGCAGTTTATTAGACCCTACCACAATGGGCATTAGCATAAAACACATAACTTGAATTGTCAGTTTATAAAATTTTCAGAATGTATGATTATAGTTCTGTTCTTACTGTAAATTTTTACATAGCTCCTGTGATTTACCCTACCTGCCACAGCGCTGGGCTCCTATTAGACTTTGGTTGTTTTCTTGTCGGGCCCTTTTTCTTTCTTTCTTTAGGTTACCATTTTTATCACATAAATTTTATTCCCGGAACCTGTGCCAAAGCCGGAATTATAGACAAAAGAATGGATGGATGAGTGTGCAGAAATGCATGTGGCTCCGTTCAACTGAAACAGTTCCATAGATAACTTACTGTAAGCTATGATTAAAAATATTTGAAATGTTTACAGGCTGCATAATATATATGTTTGACATATTAAAGGAGACTTCTATCAGCTGCTCAGTAACCATTCCAGAAAAACGCCTTCAAAGAACTCAAGCAAAATCACAGTCCCTCATCTGCAGTGCTGTTTCTAATTTGAAGGCAAATTCATCTCTGACATACAGCAGATTCTGTGCAGGTGGAAGCAAGCCCCTCTCTGCTCCTCTCTCTGCCAGTCAAATTATGTCATCAGTGAAGGATCACTGGTTTTTAATGATACGGTGGCCTCCATACTGAGAAGCAGTCCTAGCAGAGCAGTATGCATAGCCAATAAAATGGCTGTCACCAAATTACAATTGACACTTAACATCACTAAATCTGCAGTGTAATTCCTTGTGACAGTTGTGTAGGTATATTAGAAGAAAATAATTTACTTCAAACCCAGCATGTTAGACACATTTTCCTGGGCGTAATTCATGTCACATTTACAGTAGCCAAAGCAAGCAGTCTCGAGGCAACCTTAATCTGGGAAGAGATCATAGATACTAACGTGTTCATTGAAGTATGATTATTTATGCATGCAATAAACAAAGCTAGAGCAGTTGTTCATTGTAGGTTTTAATTGTTATTGGGGGTTTTAATTGTTATTGGGTTTTAAATGAATATTAGTCTCTTTGGCTGGAGGGAATAAGAAAAACTATTAAAAAAAAAAAGCCACATTTTACATGGAAAACAGGCATCAGCTAAAAAGTCTTAATTTTTTTTTTTTCAGGATAATATGGACATTCACGTCACCATCACCCTCCTCCACATCGAGATTGTATCTGGACTTGAAATTCTATGCTGATTGCCACGTGACAAAAGCATACATGGGCAACGTCCAAAATGCAAGCAAACTAAAACACCAGCAGCGCTGTTTCTCTTCGCTGTGAGTAATAACACCGGAGAACAAAGGTTCGGAAGGCAGACGGTTTCTTCTGGATCACTGTTTTGATGCATTCGTCCGCAGCAGATCTGCAGAGAGCCCCTTCCCTGGCCTTATAAGCATACATAAATAAGTGACAGAGTTAAAGGTCTCCACTCTTCAGAATGAAGTGGTTTGAATGTCTGGCGGAATGGGACTGCAAAAAATTCATTCCAACTTTGTCTCTAGGCAATTCACCTTTGGCCCAGTGATGATATGAGTCTTTCTGCTGATGGCGGAGATATAATAAGTCAGGTCAGGCAGTCTGGAGAGGCAGGGGCCTATTTGTTAGCGGAATGAGGCAGGTGTACTGTTCTAGGGGAGATTAGCTCATCCCAGCGTGATAATTACCGCACGGGAAACCCTCAAGGTGACACATCCAATGCGGGAGCCGCACACCCCGTCCTGGAAATGGGCATGCCTGGCTCGTTAAGTAGTCTTAATTTAGAAACTCCAAATTTAAAAACACAAATCAGTGAGTGATAATTTCCCTGTCCTTTCATTAAGACATTAAAACATCCCCAGCAAGTGCCTGCTCGCTAAAGCACGAGCGGTGGATTGCGGCTCAGCTGCCAGGCGCAGGAATGAGCCCCCATCCGGCCTCCTCGCTCCTGTTCGCTCATGTTTTTACGATGCTTTTATCCGAGTGGGAAACCGCAAACAAGAACTACGAGAGCCCACTTGCTGCTCGCTGAGGTCTTTGCGGAGGCCTGTGCCGTTTTCTGAATGCGGCCTTTTAGAAAATCAGTTTGCGTGAGCTGTGTATTTTCCAACACAGAATCACAGCATTTCAGCTATGTCACCAAAGGGCAAAAAGGGAGAATGGCTCCTCGGGTCCTTTGGGCTTTATATAAAGTTTGAGAATGCACATTGCTCCCCCTACCTCGCCCTAACAGTGCCTGAGGCTGCCGAATGCTTTGGCCATGCCGAGCAGAGCTGGCTCTGTCACTGTGGCAAACCGCGGGCAAAAGCTAGAAGCCCGTGGATGTTCTCGGTCAGCAAAGATGACCTGAGAAATTCTTCAGCGTCCCTGGTCCCTTGAGCAGACTCCCGAGAGCAGCAGGCCGGGGAGGTGGCAGGCCCACTGCATGACCACAGCCTCCAGCTTTGTCCTATGCGCCCAGAAGAGCTTCTCCATCTCAGTTAGGGGTGCAGCAAGCAAGGATGATGTTCCCAGGACTTCTTAGAGGCGTGAACTTATCAGACCTTGATTGGAAGTCAAAGTTTCGAGCAGGCATTCTTAAGGATGCGTAATGAGAAAGTATTTCACATGTAAAAGCAGAATTGTGAACACGGATATTGATATAACGATCCTGATAAAGATCAAGTGTACAATGTATTTAACTTTATCAGTAATAAATGATTTGCGTTTTGTCTTTAGTGTCTTTCCCCTGGGGGAAAAATGTCAATTTTATACTCTGAGGCAGCATTAAAGTTATCATTGAGTGAGGCCAGAGAAATCTTGTGCTCTCCTATTATTTAAAACTTACTTTTTAATCCCCACTCCAGGATATGTTTTTATTGATTTTTATTTTTTATTTTTTTAATATATTTTATTGATTTTTCACAGAGAGGAAGAGAGAGGGATAGAGAGTTAGAAATATCAATGAGAGAGAAACATCGATCAGCTGCCTCCTGCACATTCCCTACTGGGGATGTGCCCACAACCAAGGTACATGCCCTTGACCAGAATCAAACCTGGGACTCTTGAGTCCACAGGCCGACGCTTTATCCACTGAGCCAAACCAATTAGGGCTCTCCTATTACTTAAGGTCCATTTCATGGTGCGAACAAACAGTGATAACCCGCAGAAGGATGTTTCTCATAGAGTGACTTTGGACCCCCTGCATTGAGGATCCTTGTAAAAAACAAAAAAAGAAAAGCACCTCGGCCCCTTCCTCTAAGCCCCTAGCTATCTCAGATACACTGCCAGGACAGTTAGGAGTTCCCAGAGCCCTGAAACAGTACACCCACCCTCTGTGTCAGCCCCACCACCATGCCTCGCAGCAATACCCAGAGCAAGAAAAGAAGCCAACTGCAGTAATTCCTTCTGCAGGAGCAGCCATCTATAGAAATTGTACAAAAAGCCATTCATGGATGATGGCAGAATGCAGCATGAAATCCTGGACACGTTTATCAAGTAACTTAATCTCTATTTTGAAAACATTACAACTGTGTTATTATTATGGGATCTTGACATAGAAAAATGCCTTCACACAGAAGGAATGCGTTAACGGAGAGCAGGTGGTATCTAATCTCCTAGTGTCCTGATTCTTCCAGACCAGGTCATGTGACCCCCATCGCCAAAACAAGGCCAGTTTGTCACAGAACATATGGCCTGTTGCCTCTTTATTGGGAACAGCTGATTGCAAGAAATTACTTCACAAAATATCCAAGTTAGAACACTTTTGTTTAAAAAAAAGACATTAAAGATTTCTTTTGGATTATAGTCTCTGTTTTAAAAGAAAGTTTTTGTCCTCTGTAGGAAAGAGAATTGACTATAAACACACACACACACACACACACACACACCACAATCACACTCCACAATCATACATATAAATACACCCCAGCCATTTTATCCTATACCCAACCTATCTCCCACCACACACATACTTAGAAACTATGATTCTATTCCTTAAGACTCTTCTGTCACACTAACAGTCTCAATTTTCAAAATGAGCACGTCTTTCTGACATTGCATGTTGAATATTAAATAAAGACAGTTTTAGTGTTTTCAAGGCCAGACCAATATCATGAATAAGTCTGAAAAGGATGAAAGTCAAATCATGAACTTGTATGGCTTTGATAACCAAATAATTTCAGTGATTAAGGCAGAAGTGCGCTCTGGAATAACATTTGCACCATGATAAGGAGCAGCACTTATGTGGGGAGTTCTTTTCCACTGACATAAGACATGAGCTAAAGAAAAGAGAAAATGCTTATTACAAAAACAATTCTTCATTAGCTTCGATATGCATAAGGATAATTTTTCAAATGGAGAGAATAGAAAGAAGTTACAATTCCACATGAGAATGCTATTCTAAAATTTATGAGGTCTCAATTATATAATAAATTAAACCTTAATTTATACCACTGATAGAAACATAAGACATTGATTTTAACACATTATGTTTCTGTTCCAAGGGGAAATGTAAGATAAATTATTTTCTCTGCATGTCTGGATATTTTAATTTTATAAAATAATCAATAGATAACAGATTGTCCCCTTCAAGGCCAAAGCCTCAAAATGGGCAACATTTCATTATGATCCACATTTTCCTGTTTATCCCATATTACATAATATATAATTTCTATTCAAACTAGTTAAAGAATAAAGATATCTATATTTGTAGCATTGTTACATTTAAGTTTATAATATATTTGAAACTCATTTAGTTTATTTTTAAAGAAAATAAAAAATAAAATAAAAAGAAAGCAAAAAAAAACATTTAAATAAAAGATTAAAAAAATACTAATCTCCACATCATATATCATCAGGGAAATGCGAATTAAAGCAATCAGATAGCAGCCTTTATCATAGCAAAAATCTGGAACACTGATAACACCAAATACTGGTGAGCATGTGGAGCAACAAGAGCTCTCAACCACGGCTGGTGGGATGCCAAGTGGTACAACCACTTTGGAAGATAGTTTGGTGGTTTCTTATACAACTGAACATACCCTTATTATACAACCAAGCAATTACACTTCTTGGTATTTAGTCTAAGGAGTTGAAAACGTGTTCATACAAAAACCTGCCTGCCAATGTTCATAGCAGCTTTAATCTAAATTTTCTAAACTTAGAAGCAACCAAGAGGTCCTTCAGTAGGCAAATGGATAAATAAAATGTGTCACATTTTAATAATGGAATACTATTCAGCACTAAAAAGAAATAAGCTATCAAGCCATGAAAAGATGGAGTAAACTTAATTACATATTACTAAGTGAAAGAAGCCATTCTTAATAGTCTCCATATTGCATGATTCTAACGATATGACATTCTGGAAAAGGCACAGTAAAAAGATTAGTGCTTGCCAGGGGTTGAAAAAGGGTTAGGATAAAGAGACAAAGCAAAGGGGGTTGTTAGGATGGGGTAAACATCCTGTAAGATAGTGTAATGATGGATAACAATTGTCTAAACCCATAGAATGTACAACACCAAGAGAGAACCCTCATGTAAACTATGGATTTCGGGCAGTTATGACATGTCAATGTAGGATTATAAATTGGAACAAATCTACCACCTAATGAGGGTGTTAATAATGGAAGAGGCTATGCATGTGATAGAGTGGGGATATATGGGAAATCTCTGTACCTTCCTCTCAATTTTGCTGTGAACCTAAAACTGCTCAAAAATTTTTAAAAACTGTCTTTCAAAAAACATTCAAAATTTATTCTTGAGATAAGTATAAAATACATTTTCTTGAATAGTTAAAAATACTCAACAGAAGATTAAATTTGTCTAAGTCAGTCAAGTTAGAAAGTTCTAGATTTTGCCAAAAATTAACTTTACATAATTATAAATAAGCGGTTTTGAAGAAGTTTACATCATCCTTATATAAGCTTTTAAGATTAAAGTTACATCTGTCTACTGCTATGTAACAAACCATCCATAAAATGAGTCATTTTATTATTTTTCATTATTGTGTGGGTCAAGTTGGGCAATTCTTCTGCTTTACATGGCAACAACTGGTGATTTGGTGATATTCCGCTAGAGGTTGCCCTGGTCTGGATTCCTTACTCATATACTTACTTTGAGCCTGGATGGGATCGCTGAAACAGCTGGAGATTGGCCAACATTTGGTTTCTCTCCCTGCTGTCTCTCCACATGGCTAGCTTGTGCTTTTTCACAGCAGGACAGTCTCAGGGTAATCCTGTTTCTTACATAGTTGATCAAGACCCAAGAGTGAGTGTTCCAAGAAGCAGGCAGGAGACCCTTTTCGTTTCACAGCCTAGACCCAGAAACTGGCAGGTCATCCCTTCCATTATGTTCTATTGGTCAAAGTAGTCACAGAGTTCACCCAGATTCAGAACTAGGAAACACAAAGCCACATCTTAATAGGTAAAATGTCTAAGATTTTTGTGGCCATCTTCAAACTGCTACAGCAGAATGTTTTATTTTAGAATTAAATTGTTTAAAAATTTTTCTACAAAGAACATGTTCTGGACCCAATTTCCTTATTGGGAAACCCCAATTTTCAGGACCAATTTCAATGTTCCCAGTTAGAGAATAACCAACAAAGACTAGGCCACAGGAAAACCAACTATAGAACTAACTATGTGACACATGGAGTATATAGTCTAGTATGTCAAATCTAAAAGTCATCCAACAGAAAAAGTAAAACCTCTTCTATGTGTTGTAGTTAGCATTAGTCCCCCTAATGAAACCAACCTATTGCACATGTGCGTAGCCAACCCTTCAATGCCAAGCAGCATGCACCGCCAGGATCAGGCAATGTTCTTCAGAATATAAGTAGGTCTCTGCCCTGGCTGGGTAGCTCAGTTGCTTAGAATGTCATCCTGATATGCCAAGGTTGTGGGTTTGATCCCTAGTCAGAGCACGTACAAGAAGCAACCAATGAATGTATCAATAAGTGGAACAAAAAACCAATGCCTCTCTCTCTCATGTTAGCTAATTAAATCCAATGTATGTAATAAAAAGTACAATACGCTTGACTAGTAATTTAAAAGTTCCATGCTTTTGTTTAAGAATATTAAGAAGTAGATATAAATTCAACTATACTGGCATAATCTGTTGTAAACAAAAAGTCAACTGGAAAGCTATTATTTTCTCTTTTTAACATTAGTTTTTAAAATATTAGACTCATGTTGGTTCCTATACAAGAATTTGATCAGATGGATACTGTGAAGAGTGTCTTGGGAAAATTTTGGAGAATTGTTACCATGTCTATGTGCCTCCTCAAACTTGTTCCCTTTCAGTATCACTGTTGTGTATTTCTTATCCTTAAACAGCAGTCCATGGTAGGTATAAATTAAACCATCTATGGCTAAGAAAACAAATTAAAACTGCAGAGTGCCTGACCTCTACTGCAGTTAGCAGTATTGAGCTGAGATAGATCCCCTGAGTAACTGAGGCATAACACTCATCTTATCTCTACATCCTCACTCAATTAAATTAAATTAGAGAAGCCATTACTATCTGGAACATTGGTTTTCAAGTGCGTCCCCTGGATCAGTAGCGTCAGTATCCCCTCTGAACTTGTTAGAAATGCAACTAATTCTTAGGCACCACCCCAGACTCACTGAATCAGGGACCTTGGGGTGAGGCCCCCCAATTTGTGTTCCAACAAGCCTTTGTCTATTTGGATACACACTGAAGTTTAAACCCTGACCTAGAACAAGTGGAAATGCCACACAGCACCCTTTTGTAAAATCTTCCCTGGAGGAGCGAGAAGCTCAAACCTCTCAGGCAGGCAGGCAGGCAGCCCAGAGAAGCCCTGGCAAGGAGACTGTGGATTCAGGTTGCATTATTAATATGGCAGAGCATTCTAAGGGTAGAAGTGCTTTCTTCAGAAAAGCAGAATTGAGAGAAAACTTCCGTTCCACTTCACATTTGTGGATGTTGTTAGAGAGGATCTATGCTTTGGAGCCTCCCTGGCCTCAATTGGAACGTCCGCCCCAGTACTTATGGCCGCTTGGCTGGTCATAGGCAGGAAACGGAACAACCCTTCATCTGTAAAATGAATCTGAAGAGCTGTAAGGTGAATCTGTCCTGGTGGGACTGTGCTAAAATTTTATGATCTATCCCATGTAGCGGTAAGCCCTGCACAGGAGATTTTATTTGAACAGGACGGTGGTGGGATAATTAACCAAGAATTATTTTGTTTTTATTCTCCCTTTGTTTTCCCAAACCCTCCCACCTGCCGTTTCCAGCCAGGGTCCAGGTTTGTGCTCTACTGGCTCTGGGATGCGTTGCAACAGAGCAGAATGCACCAGCTGGAGGAGCCAGTCGCTCTCATTGAAGACTGTCCTGGAGGGACAGGAGAGACGGGGGAGTGGCTTTGAGGAGAAGAGCAAGGGGCAGGTTTCCCATGTCCTGAAAGTAGATCTGAGGTTGTGGGGCTCCTGTGAGGAGTGGGGTCCATGCACAGTTCCATGGTGGTGTGTGTAGAGGTGGCGAGACCCAGGTGTATCAGCAGAGAGGGCTCTGTGCGGCTTATAGAACTAGACTCCAGACACTGGGTTCGCAAAGATTCCTGGTACAGAAGCACAGCAGCAAAACCCGCTGACCGAAATAAACGTGCAGACTAAGAGACAAGTTTTCTAAAGGTAACTGCCTCCGTGGGCCTGTGACGGGCAGAGAGAAGGCAGTGCTCCTACGCAAGTCCCACAGGCCTTTGCACAAAGCAGGAGAGGGAGAGAATCTCAAATCTGACTGAACTTCCCGTCAAGCCCACCTTGGGAATGGTTTGTAGTCGGCACATAGCAATTTTTAAAAGGGCTATTTCTTGTACATTTGAGTTTGTAGACTGATAATCATACCTTGTGTTGTATTTATTATGAACAGCCACTTTGCCTTCATATTTGCACAGACATATATCCTGTTTAGTAAATAAAAGCGAAGGCCTTTTCAGGTACTGGAGCATGGGAGGGGCACCTGCATTCCCCTGTTATCTTCGAGAAGGAGGGCGACGGTGTGGGCCTCTGCCAAAATCCACCAAATTCTTAGCTGAGTAGATTTAGCAAATGTAAAGTAGAGACTTTTCAAACCTCATTTGAATCTACATTATTCTGGGGCTTAAAATCCCTTCTTACAATTAAATTATTTTTATTTACATATAAAATTATTTGTATACAAAAAAAAGGCTCATTGCTGTTTTAATACAAACCCATTTCATCTTCATTTACGCCCAGACTCATCCCCGCACAGCTTGATGTTTGGCTTTTGTGCCATTTGGGATGTGTCCAAGAAAGCATGCAAACATCCAAAAGCCTATACCTTAAGGGAGAGTTACTTTTTAACATCTTAGTAGCATAGTTCTTAACCAAAGTGAAATCAAAACTTTCACACATTCAAATCTATGAACTTTTATTGGGCGAGAGGGGAGTGGAAGTATTTATCAAATACCAATTCCAAATACCTAGATGTTTTATCCTTAAAATCAAACATGTTTCTGAACCATTAACCCTACAACCTCTCAGCTTCTGATAATGGAATATAACATTTGCCAGTCATTCAAATTGTCAGTATCATGTATTAAAAAGTTGCATAGATAAATTTCAGATTAGCTACTCTGAGATTTTTACTTTTATTACTTCAATTAAACTTCTTAAACATGAAAAAAAAGGCTCATTGAACGAGGTTCCCTCATGATATATAAATATACAAAGACCAATACGGAATTAGCAAACCCCTTCTCCATGAGAATCCTTGACCAATCGGGCTGAGGTAAGAAACATATTCAACTGTTACTGTTAACGTCAGAACTTGTCATAAGTTCTCTGAGCACATGTGTGGTAAATTGCAATGTCCATGTTACTGTGTTATAGAAAAAAGAGAAACATCCCTGCATAAGAAGGGGATAAAACCTGACCTTCATGTTCAATCAGATGACCTTCTAAACATGATAAAGCTCTAGAACAATAAGCTATTTGAATACGCTGGCTATTGAAGTTCTTTCCTCAGGAATTGCTGAACTGCTTCAAACCTAAAATTACAATTCAAGAAAGTACAGTTTAGTACTGGCAAAATGCAATTAAGTAAACTGGCCAATTCAATATAATTTGCTAGTATCTGACTCACAATTTGAGATACGTTATCTGAGTCAATTATGTTGTGACATTGCATTTACCCATATGTTTAAATTATTGGTGGTGACTAAAAAAGTGACTCAATTAGATCAATTCCCCTTTCTTAATCTCTTGGGCAAAGCAAAACACCCTCTGTATATAAAAGGAATACTCTCTACCCTCCCATAAGAGAGAAATTCATTCTCCCATCTTATACCTTGTAGAGTTTTTCCCTCTGAGACTTTGACAGCCCACAGAGAGCAGAGTTTGACTAATGATTCATAATCATTGTATTCTAGAGTTTTACTAGCTGTCATTCAGGGGCCAATGAAAGGCATCCAAATAATTAGAAAGTATGAAAATATAAAAGGTTCAAAAGAGGCACCATAGATGGCTGGTTAAAAATGTGAGACTCTGGGGCCAACCCACTATGTTGGTTCAAATCCTGCCCCAACCTTTGTGGCTATGTAACCCTGGGCATGTTGCTCTCAGCATCTCCATGAGTTACTTTCCTTATCAGTAAAATAGCCAAAACTCATGGCGGGTAGTGAGGCTGAAGTGAATTAACATTTATAAAGTGCTAGAACAGTACCTGCCCATAAAAAGTATTATATAAATGATACCCAAGTGAAAGAATAACTAATGTTTATTAGACACTCCCCTGAGTGAAGGTGGATTAGGGCTTCTCAAATCTTTATTTTCTTTCTTTACAAGAGATACATTTACTTCATAGAAGATGGGATAAATGCCTTAGGAAATGATATCTTCTATTTATGTCAGGGTCCAAGAGTTCATATAAAGTTATAATGTTTGTCCAAGGAATTTAATATGGCTAAGCCTTCCCCATACAATGTATAGGTTGCTGGGATTTTTTGTTTCTAGTCTTTGTATTGTTGAAGTTCAAGTTGGACTAGTTCTAACATGCCTTGTTGGAAAACTCTAGGCCAAGTTTCCAAAATGAAAGTCTTATTCCAGATTTATTTAGTGGCCACCAATTTCCACATAACAACGTCCAGGGCTTTGGAGGCCGGGGATGTAAAACTCAGGACTTGCTCTCCAGACGCCGAATTAAGAATAGAAACAGACACACAATAGTTAAAAACAACTTTAAAGACTCAAATTCGACTAACACTTAGGATCTGATTACATGAGAGTGCTTCCACATCTGTTATCATTTTTCATCTCCTTTATTAATATCTCCATTTTATTTTTTTAAGGCAATAAAGGTAAAATGACTCGCTTCAGGTCTAAATTGAAACATTATTTTAACTCCAGTCCAAGGTGTTTTCCATTCTGCCAAGATAACCATCCGATCTAAAGATGAAATGTGATTCAGGAATTCAAAGGAAAGAGGTTCGAAGTGGATGGAAATAAACAAACAAACAAAAAAATCTCACGAGGAAGGAGCTGAAAAGTGGTTAGGATTTGGGGAGGTGAACAGGAAGAGAAAAAGGGCCGCTGTGGCAAGTGCAGTACAACCACAGAGGATGTGAAGACGGGTCAGACCCAGCCGCAGGGAGCGGAGGGAGAGGCGGCAAAGATGCTTCCGGAATTAAGGTGGGGAGAGCTCAGGCAGCAGAGCTGAGGGGGAGGCTGGGACACCAGGCGCCTTGGCAGGCTGGAGTGGGGAAGTGGGTGCGTTCAGTGATGTGCTCAGCGGCAGAATTAGAGAAAGGGGAGAGGTGGCCAGGAAAGTGGCTGCAGCATTCATTCCAGCAACTCACAAGGTCTGCAGTTGTCTGATCACTGTGCAATGGAAAGGAAGTCACATCCCAGCACTTAGTCTAAAGGGAATAAGGTGAAGAACTTACTAATTATAAAACATGAGGGGAGCAATCACTTGAAGGGCGGTAGGGCCTTGAACCTGGAAATCCTCAATGCTAGAGATTCTCTTGGTAATAATGGGAGCGCTGGGTCCAGGAGCGAGAGAGGCATCGGGCCTGGGCAAGACAAGGGACAGCCTTTCATTTGGAAGGAAATAGACACCACACACAGAAGACACTGGGGGACCAAACTAAGTTTAATGCTAAGTCTGTTAAGCTCCACAGGACACCAGGACATACGAATGCCCACGTGCTGTATGAAGCCGTACAAGAGGACGCAAACTCTGGTGAGCAGTCAGGGTGAAAACATACATGCAAAGGTCACCAACACAAAGACGGGTGTGGAGAGTGAGTTTCAGCTACATAGAATAAATGAACGACTGTGAGTCACCAAGAGGAGTTCCCATGTACCCACCTCTTGCTCTTCTATTTCTTAGTTAACACCACAAAATGTTCTTTAAGGAAAAAAAAAAAGCATCTGACTTCTAAGGAGCAGTCAGGAGGTGGGGACACTCTCATTATCTATGCATTCACTTTCTGTTCTATGAGAAGAGTAGCCACTCTTTCTCCGTGGAAATCCCTGGAAAAGGAACACTTGAGAGAATTAAAATATGCTAAGAAATGTGAAATGCTAAAAATGGCACATTAGCATTGGCTGTATAAGAATTTCAATGTTCCTGCCAGCTCAGATACAGGCAATTTTATCTTTAATTACCAAAATAAATGTAATTTAAAATTTTTCTTGCATACCTAAAGTCAGAAAATGAAGTGCTCTCTTAAGGATAATAAAATGTCTTGCTCTAAATTGGACAAATTATAGTATCACAGAACCTTGAGTGTTGGAAAGGACTATCAAAGAAATCTAGTCCAACGCCCTTGGACGACTTAGCCGGAGCTGTTTGCAAAGTCACTGATGGATGACAGCCAGGCTACAGGATACTTAGACACACATCTTACCAGCAGCCCTCACGCATCACCCAAGAACCTTCTTCAGTCTGCAAAATGACCAGGTTCCGTATCGTAGATTGTCATAGACCACAGCAGTGTCCAATTCTGACAATAATCTAACTTAGGACAAAAAAAAAAGAATCTTGGAAAGTTCTATTTCTAAAGTTTCCTCTAGAAAATGCAAGTCTGGCCCTGGCCAGTGTGGCTCAGTTGGTTTGGCGTCATCCTGTGCATTGAAGGGCCTCAGGTTCAATCCCTGGTCAGGGCACATGCCCAGGTTGAGGGCTCAATCCCTTGTGAGGGCTGCATGTGGAAGGCAGCCCATTGATGTTTCTCTCACATCGATGTTTCTCTCTTTAAAATCAGTAAAACATATTTAAAAAGAAAATGCAAATCTGTTCTCCCAGGCTGGCAAGAGGATCCTCAGAGGTAGTCAGAGCAACTGAACTACCGGGAATCGTGTTTCTCTTTCCCCACATCTGGTACGGATTTATAATGATGAAAAAAAGGAGTCATTTAAATTAGGCATGTGGATTTGTGCCTTGACCTTGTTAAGTGAAAAGTAGGTGTTACCCCCATGAATTTCTGTGAAATTGGTAGTAAATGTGTAAAAGTCAAGGCCTCCTACAGAATATTAAGAAGCCATGTGTTTGAAAGGGGAGAAAGACCAAATGCGAGTACATTTGTGCATGGGATATACAGATACAACTTATATGATTTATTGCAGTTTCGAAGTTGGTCCCTTTTTTATATAGAAAAAAAAAAACATAAGGAAAAGATGGAAATAAGTGAAGGTACAATTAAGAGAAAGCTTCATTGTCAAATATTGACCAGATCCACAAGCCACAGATTTCCAAGACTAGACAGATAAAATATGAATGTAGTATAAAGGAGATGAGACATTAAGTATAAGTGCTTTTCTTAAGAAGAGTTTGCCATGAAGTTTAAGAACTTCTGTGATTATTTTTTTTATCCTGGAAAAGATTATTTTACTCACTAAAGCTTTAAAAATTCAAATTAAACTTCTAAACTTTTAAAATAGACTTTCCTGTCATCTTCTTTAGCTCAATAATTTAATATTTTGCCCCATTCCTACTTTCTGGCCAATCCAGCCCTTCATTTCCAACATGGATCAGGATTGTATATGATACAGAGAGTTCTCTGAACAGATTGGTCTCTGTCCTTCACTTCCAATAGTTTTATGCAGAAAAGCCACACGAGCATTGCCTTTGCCTCTGCAGCCCCCTTTACCTCTCCTTGAAGAGTACAGGTTCACAGCCAGGCCTGGATCTTATTACAGGTTTTAAGTTGAAGTCTATACAGTGAAAAGAACTCTGTTTTTATTTCTTTGGAATTATTGGCTTTCAAAGCCTTTGAATTCCCTGCAGATAATTACTGTTTTGACCCATGATTCCTCTGATATTTGATGCCTTTGGGTGGAATAAATTACCTATTGAACAAGGAGGATTAATTGGTGGTTGGGAGCCAATGAATGTGCCCCTTGATTTATTTTTTAAGTGCCCTGCGTATTCTGACCAGCTGAAGCATCTAATTGTTCTAAACCAACTCCTCCAGTACAACTTGCAGTTGGAGTTTAGATGACTGGAAACTTAAAAAAAATAGGGGAGCGTTCTGTTAGTTTTGTGTATTGTCCTTGTTGAGGGTCCCCCTGGTTCTGTGACATTTGTAACTCCTTAAGGTGACCACATGGCATTCTAATATTCTGAAAAAGAATTGTGCAAACCTAAGCTACCCATCCCCAGATCCAATCTCGTAAAACTTACCGGAACTCAAACTTAGAGCTAAAGTTCCATAAGGTTAACTCTGTCAACACTCAGCCTCCCTTAGGCATTTCACGAATTCCTCTTTGGGTAACTGTTTTTTTGTTGTTGTTCATATTTGTCTTATTAATTCTATGAAACTAAAAATGCCTCAATGAAGTAAAACATTAACACCAACTTTTACAGTAAATGGTTTTGTGTGAATGAAAGCTTTTTAAGAGCGTAACTCGGGGCAAAGTCACCCACAAGCAGGCGGGTGAAGGCCATGAAACAGAACATCTGCATCTCAAAAATGCGTCCTGTCTGCTGCAGGGAAACTGCACAAGTGAAGCAATTTCCTAGTATTTACATATTTATAGCAAGTGCCTATCATGCGAAGGCTCAGCTCACCTGCAACCCTTTCATGTTATGTGAAATGAAACATGCCTCATGCCTGGGTGTTCTAATAACCATGATATTATTCTAACAATTACACTATTTAATACCCTGGATTAGTCCCTCTGATAGTGCTATTAACTGTCACTATACTCGATAATAGGTGGCTTCATCATTGTTATGACATGATCTTTCCTACTGTTTGTTGACCTTTCAATACAAGGGGGAGGGGACGCTCCCAGCCCGTCCCCCCCACCCCCAAACCTTTAAGCAGCTACTGTAAAGCTGCAGTTTAATTCTCAGCTGGAATGTTTAGAAACCCACGGTGCTAAATACCTCAGTGGACTGCTTAAACACCAACAACAGCCTTATGGGGCCTTAGCCGACCTTAAACACATCTTTTTTTGTTGAGAATATTGCATTCTGCCACAATTCTGTGGGCTAACCCTGGGCTCACATTAAATATACCAGCCTCATTGAAGCTTACTGAATTGAGTTGAGTTGTTCTTTGTTTTATTCTCTGGCGGCTTCACCCCCAACTGGGACTGGGCAGCCTTTCTTCCAGTGGAGCGTGCTTTAAAGTAACCCAAAGAAGGGAAGGAGGGGGGCGGAGGGGAAAACCAAAAGGTGCAGCGGAGGCCCATAATTAGTCTTGATCCTCCAAGTCTAAAATATGTTAACGCCAGGTTTGTGATTGCAGCGCGGCAAAGTGGATTTGGGAATGCAGGAAAGTAATTAGGTCTGTGCATTGAAGTGTGGAGAGCATTTAAAAGTGAATGGGTGGTTACTACATTCTTGGCAGGCTGTTTTTTATCTTTTCATGCTCTGCTGTTGTTAGAGGTGATGGGTTTATTGCAGTTTTTGCACTCTGGAGGTGGCTGTGTTTTTCTTAACCTAGCCTTTTGCTCTCCTTCTCAGAAATGAATCCTCATGGTGTGCGGAAGAATGAGGGAGATTTAAAAAAAAAAAAAATAAGAACAAGGCACACTGGCCAAATATTATGCAGTGAAGCAGAATAAGTTGGGAATAAACCTCAATGCCGCAACAGGTCACTTATAAAGATTCTGGGTTTAATTAATGACTCACTGAGCACAGGACCAACTGCAGACAATGGTCACCCCGAGGAGAAGGAAAACAAAACACGTTATTCTCTAACCATGTTCACAGAGCCATCCAGCTCTCGGGGGGGAAAGGCTGGCACCATCGTGTCACTCTGAGTCCTGGTATAAAAGATACAGACCATGAGCGTCTGAGCAGTAAAGTGCATGTGTTTGGTTGCTTATTTCAATTTATAGAGCTGCTGCAATTTGCTCAGATCACAAGTCTCAGCCTAGATCTTCCTGCTGGCAGTCAGGTTATCATCAGTGCTTTAGAAAAATTATGTGCTTTTTTTTTTCTTTCTTTTTTTCTTCTTTTTTTTTTTTTAGTAGCTGGGGTAGAAAGGGGGAGGCTGAGGTAAGAATTGATAGAATTCAAATGGGCTCCTTTTAATTTCCACAAAAGTTTTGTGTGTGTTCGTGTGTGTGTGTTTTACCTTAAAGTGAATGTTACAAAGAGTGTAGGTTTGTTTCTTTAACAATGTAGACCTACAGAGTTATGTGGGGCAATTTGGTCATTCCAAAAGCATTCAGTGAGATCTGCTGGATTTGAAAAGGCAGAATCAGGTCTAGCTGATGGAGAACCAAATGAAGTAAACAACAGGTAGGTTGTCGTCTTTGTTGCTGCTGTTTGAGGGTTTGGAGTTTTTCTGTTTGTTTTTATTTGAGATATGTGCCTTTGAAAGGCCTGCAGCCAAGACCAGTATATTTATGTCCTCAGGCAACTACTTTTGCACACTTGAAACTTGGACAGATGAGTTCCTTGCTTTTTAACACTTTTTAAGTGTTATAATCAGTATCTTAATTAAGTGCTATTCTACCATTATCTAGTCTGCTGTATGAGAAGTATATTTTCTTAGCCACAGACAGCTTTTAGCTTATTGGGTTTATCTCCATTTCTAGCCAACAAGAATGAGCACTTCACTGTTTGACATGTTATCACTGCAGCCCTGGCTAGACTCAAAGCAGTTCTCTCACCTCAAGTTTTCCCATGAAAAGATTAATACAGCAATGATACTGCTTAGCAACCTTCTGTTTTTAGGTCTTCCAAAAAATACAAATAAAATATGTGATCTGATACCATTATAAATAAAATTAACATCTTCATCATAGCCTGTCCATAACAGAGAAAACTTGGTAATAGCATAAATGTCTAGCTATAAGGGATTAGTTACATAAACGATGACCCATCCATACAATGGAATGCTACATAACCATTAGGGGTGATGTTTGGGAAGACTATTTAAAGACCAGAGAAGATTTTCAAAATATATTAAGTTTAAGTTTAAAAATCAGATTATAAGGCAACATGCATAGTATAATCCTCTGTGTCTGTATAAAATGGGTAGTAAGTTATATAATATATTTAAATGCATAATCTTTTTTTTTTAAGTAAACTCATTTTTAAGAAAAAAAATTAAACTTATCCCTGAATAGTGCAATTCAGGATGATTGTATTTTATTCTGTGGGCTTATCTGTATTTTCTAGAGTTTATTTAATGAATTTATAACAAGACAAGATAGTTGTGTAACAAAGAAGCTATTAATAAAAACTCATTTAGAAATAACTTACTAAACTATAATATTTAATTCTTCACACGTACTTTCTAAAATACTCTTTATGATCTGTCCCTCAAAGTGCTAAAGGCAAAAGCTAAAAAGTAAAAAAGTTTCCTCACCCACATCCCATATTTATCATTGTATCTTAACCTTAAGTTTCCCACAGTATTTCCAGAGGACCCCTCTCCCATTGCCTAAGAGGCAGAAAAAGATTCCAGCATGCCACAATTACACTGTGTTTTACATTTAGGGGGGAAAAAAGTGAGAAAATACCCCCCTCTCAGTCTTTATGCCTTGAGGCAAAGACTAATCACCATTAGACTTCACTCTGACTCGCCTGCAGCACTGGCTGGGGTTGTACTCTGCCCTGACCCTCCCCAAGCGTGAAAAGCCAGGTCCACAATATTTCCTTGTGTTAAGGAAATATTCCTTCTTGGCTGCCTGGTGCATTCCTCATTATGCAAATGGGGAATAGGCACTAGCTTATCCAGGTCAGATGCATAATGTGTATAAATAACTGCTGGGGGGGATATGTGGCCCAGGGAGCGCATCTAAAGCCAACAGCTTAAGAAGTTTGTGTCCAGCATAGATGCTGACTTGCTGGGAGCCCATGGGAAAATTGCTTCAACTCTTTGTGTTTCATCTTAAAATAGAGAGGGTAGGAATGTTGACCCAGGCCCCAGGGAATAGCGAAAGATTGTGAAGCACTTCAAAAATTCTGGTATCAAAGTAATAGGTGCTATTTAGGGAAAAGGTCATGAAATAATCAAAGACCTCCTGCAACCTCAATAATAACACTGTGATTTGACAAACTGTGATATAGGCATAGTTGAAAAAACCTAACTAACTTCAAGGGAGCCCACATTTACAGACATTTGCCATAGTTAGTTTAGAGACTTTCTGATGTTTTTTGCAGAAGACTCATTATTCTCCTAAAGAAGAATATACCAATCAGATGTTTGTGCAGATTCTCTGGCTTCACGTGGTTTAGAAAAGAATCTCACCCAGAGAGGAGTTACTGAGAAAGTTCTTGAAAGCTTCATTTCCTACAAACCAAATTGGATCCAGCAGGTGGAAATTAACACGTGGGCTAGACACAACCTAGGATCACAAAAACACACATGGAAGCCACAAGAGGCTGGAATATAGTGCTGCCCTATAATTATGCGGCTTTTCTGCAATAGTCACCGTAAGCTTCTGTGGCTTCCATTTAAAATACCACTAAGAGGAATTGGCAGCAGCATATTTCTGGCCTCGATCCAATCTCCATCTCCCTTTCCTGCTGGGCACAACACCCTCCTACAATCTCTGGTCTAAGTGCAGACAGTGCCCCAATTTTAGTCTGTCATCATATTTTCTAGATTGTTTACCAAATTTTCTGTATGGTCAAAGAAATAGGATTGGTAGTGACTTGCTATCTCCCATGATTTGGGTCATAGATTTCAGTCACCTTCATTTGCCCACACAGGGAGATGGGGAGGAAATTCTGCAAAAGTCAGTATAGGGGCTAGAGCTGTCTTTATGCCTCCTGGACTTTCTAGCCTTAAAATGGTTCAGAACAAAAGAATGATCCCTGCCTGTATGTCTGATACTCTGTTGAATTAGTTAATCATCAGGTCTACCTAGTCTATGGGTTTTAGAATAAAACAGACCTGGGTTCAAAACCCAACTCTACTTCTTAACTATGTGACTTTGAATAAGTAATTTAATATTTTCTTACTTCAGTCTTCTCATCCATAAAATAGGGATAATAATTGCTATTGCTAATTTTGTAAAGGGGTTGGAGATGAGCCATATAAGTATTTAACAGAATGCCTATTATATAATAATTATTCAATTAATGTTAACAGCATTGTTAGCAATATTACTAGCAGCTGGTTTTCTTATTTGGTAATAGAGAATTCTGACATTCAGGATGATTAAGTGGTTGGCAAGCCCAGATCCCAGTCCAGGCACTCGGACTGCAAACACATGCTGCTTGCATTCACCTTCACTGTTTCCCTCTTCGGGAAATAAAAGTCAGAGAAGCTCAGACGGACATGCTCACAAATCTACTAAGATGGTCTAACCACCTACATGCAAGGATCTCAAAACATGAGTCCAGGCATATAGAAACATATTCCCTTATCCTCAGCAACGTTATGGCAGCCTCTCTCGCGGTGAGTAGTACTGTGTTGGTCTCAAGCCCACAGTAAAAATGCTCGCCCAGATACACAAATGAATTTCTCAGCACCAAGGGCAGAAGAGAGAGCAAAAGTGATCATTCCTTTTTTTCCTTTCCTTCGTGAAAAATCCATGACCTCTGTGACCCTCAACCCCAAACCACAGCCCAAGGCTTGGTGTAGCTCAGGGTAGAGGAGTGTGAGGAGGACTGATAATGATGAACTAGGAGCAGAAACAAAGGCCAGCAAACAGTGAAAGAAGCTTAGAGAAGGGAAAGAGGGAGGGGGCCTGGAAGCAGAGAACAAGGCACAGAAAAAGAATAAATGGAGAAAGAATAAATTGTTTGCTTGTGCTGTTTAGCAAAAATCAGTTAAACTTGGCTTTCAAAAAATTTCACACAAAATCGTTTCCACTGATTATTTTTTGGCACAAGAAATTTTGTAAAATTTGGAAATTCACAAAGTGACACAATTTGCTAAAAATGCCATTCAACACAATTTGATATAAACTACTGAAATGTTATTATAATTCATTAGGAAAACTTAAAAATGTGAGAATGTCCTGAAAACTTGGATTGTTGCCGCAAGAATCACTGGCAGCTAAAAACCAGCATAAGAACTAAAATGCTCAGTCTATCTATTCACAGGCAAATGTCATGTGTATTTTGTGTGGTTAGCTTCACTTTAATATCCTGGAGAATTTTTTCATTTATTAATTTTTATAGAGAAAGAAGGAAAGAGAGAGAGAGAGATTTATTGATGCATTCATTGTTTGCTTCTTGTAGGTGCTCTGACTGGGGATTGAACTCACAACCTTGGTGTATCAGGACAACACTCTAATCTGGGCAGGGCCCATCCTGGAGATATTTAATAGCCAGTTTTAGTCTTTCATTTTATTTTTCTTGCATCAGATCCTATAGTCCTTATACATGCAATCAATTCTATATAAAATCCATATGACCCATTACCAGCAAGAAAGCCATGATTACTGCTACAACTGAGTTCTGAAGGTCTGAGTCGAGATTCTACTGCCCATTTAACTGGCCTATGCATGTGTGTGTGTGTGTGTGTGTGTGTTCTGAATAGGATAATAAGTGGTGAGCTTCCTAAAAGTATCCAGTGCTCCTAATATAATTCTGAGAGGCATATGTTACACAATGAAAAAAAAAATCCTGAACGATCATCAGACAGACTAGAAGGCTACTGCCTCTTTGAGGGAAAGTATTTTGTCTTGACCACCTAAGAAACGATCCTGGCAGGTATAAATGCTCAGGAAGTTGCAGGAAAGAAGAATAGAAGAAGAATAGGAGGGAGGAAGAATGAAAGGGAAGAAGAAAGGAAGTCCAGTTTAAGTTCAAATACATAGTAAAAGAACTTGGACAAATTGCTTTTTAAAACATGTTTTCCTGTATATGAATGAGAATCATACCTACTACCAATATATTAGAGTCAGGACTATATGGGTGTTTGGAGGTTTTCATATACACATTATGTTATTAAATCACCATATTATTTTTATTGTTCTTGCTATCGTCATTGTATAAGCTTATGTAAAAATGAAAAACAATTTGTCTTCACTCAACACTCCCAACTACAGCTCTCCCAGGCCTGTCTATGTTTTGTAGCTCCATGCTCTCAATATTCCCATTCCTAATGCCATGTGGGCTCCTTCTTTAGTACCCATTCTTTAATCACCTTCTTTACATTTGACAAATTCTGATAAATTCATACAAAAGTGTCTGAAAATGTGTATAAGCTCTTGTTATCCATTGCTAACCCCTGAATTATAAGCACTGTAAAGAATAAAAGCACATTTCCCAGGGTCCCTTGCAGCTAGAGTTCCAGGTGCATTCTGGATTTGGCTAGCGAGATGTATGTATGGCTAACTTGAAACAGAGCAGAGGCAATCATCCTGCAGCAATTGCACTTGACAAATAAGCTCTGATAGTCATGTATGCTGGCAGTGGCTGGGGTCCAATTTCCTCACATGGCTCTTAAGGGTCTTGAGTGAGAGGCGAGCAGCTGTAGGCTGGGCTCTAGATCTGTAACGCTTCTATTCCAATATTAGTGGGACAGCCAGAAAGCAGAACTTAAGGGCAGTTTCCTGACTTCCACTCCTCTAGCCTCTCCCAATGGTTTTGTAATAAACTACTGTATTAAATTCCATAATCCCTGTATTAAATTCCTTTCTGCTTGAAACACCCAGAGCAGTTCCTCTTTTTGGCACTGAACTCTGACTGATACGCAATTTAATGATTAATACAGGTTCCAATCAATCATTCTATCCTCCCTACATCATAACTATGCATACATTTTCCTGCTGTGTTTTAACTTTTCTTTATTTGAACTTCCAACTTCATCCTTGTTGCCAATCTGAACTTTTAAAAATTCAATGTCTCAGTCCTTTTTTCATCCCTAGTGCTAATGTCAATACATAGTGCACAGTAGGCAACTCAATAGACACTGGATACCATGCTTGCATTCCTCCTCTGCCTACAGGAAGGCTTGACCCTACATATAAATGTATGAGCTGTTTTCATGGTACTATTAATGCTCTAAGAAAAAAAGAGAGACTTTTAAAATATCTATGCACACAGAAAAATCTTTCTAGCTAATTTATCTATTCTATTTCTCTATCCTCATTCACAGCTGTGTGTGCAAGTAAAATGCACACTAATGCAATTATCTACATTATTCTGTGTTTAAAACAACTTGTTTAAGTAAAAAGACTAGCAAACTTGAGGAAAATTGTATTTACAATATAGGCAAGGAACTAAACTCTCCAATCTAAAGAGAAACCAAGGAATGCAAAAAGAAAAAAAAAAAACCTTTTACAAAAATGAGTAATGGTTCACAAAAAAAGGAAATACAAGTGACTCATACACATATGAAAAGATGTTCAAATCACTCCTACATAGAAAAATGCAAATTAAAACTACATTAAGACACCATGTTTCACTATCAGGTTGGTAAAAATCCAAAAATTTGACAACCCCTAAGCTTGGCAAGATAGAAACGGGAACAGTGACTCGATGCTGGTGGGAGTGTAAATAGGTATAATCATTCTGGAAGGCAATTTGGCAATATTTATTAAAATTAGAAATGCATATACTCTTTGACTCAGCAGTTCCAATTCTGGGATTTTTATTCTACAGATACATTCCCACATGAGCAAAAATCATGAATGTACAGGGTTATTTACTGCAGCAGTTCTTGCAATACTAAAAGATTGGAACATTCGAAAAGTTAATTAATACAGAACTGTTTAAATAAGTCACAGCACATCCAATAATGGGCTACTGCTCAGCCAAGATTTTAAAGAATAGCAAAGTGTCATAGAATCAATCTGTAAGACACATTATATGGGGGGCTAAAAAGAATGTAGTAGGCTGCATTTGTTTAAAAAGTGGGGAAAGGAAAAGGTGTTAGCATTTGCTTATATAAACTTTTTTATGTATCTGTATGTCTACACAAGAAACTAATAATAGAGGTTATCTATTTTCACATAGGGGTGAAAGCCGGCAGATGGGACCGATGAGAAGGAAACTTTTGTGTTCAACTTTAGTCTCATTAAAGTTTAGATCATGTGCATCTATTACTTATTCAAAAAATTAAATAAATGTTAAATATAATTATTAAGAAAAATGAGGGTATTTCAGTCTCATTTATCTGTTTGGTCAATTCCTACCATCTAAAGGCATAACCCTCTGCCCTCTTTAGAAGCTTGTAGGCTAGGAAAGAGCGACTACAAAGTTTAAAGAGTGAAGTGATTGCTTACTGAGCACTATTTTTTTAAATTTCTTGGAAATACATTGACAGAGTCAGGGAAAATACTAGGAAGTCTCTTCCTACTTAGAAACATTCCCACGTTAATTTTATATTGGTCTGGCTTAATAATCCTCTTTTTCAAAATGCAAACAAAGGGTACATTTCATACAAGTATCTTGAAACTCAGTGTGGTATGCATTACTTAATCCAATCATTTTTAAAGAATAACTGGTATCTGCTGAGGGATGGGTATTTTAAAGGAAAGGAATGAGAAGGGCATGGAGGGGAATACCCACTCCTGTAGGAAGGGAAGGTCTGTGTGAAAGTAGCAGTGAGCAGAAAGCCCAGCAGCCAGAGGACAGAGGAAAGGGCTAAAGAGAGAGAGGTGAGGATGGCTAATCAAAAGCCTGCCTCACATTTTTTTTAAATCATCATCCAAGGATATGTTGTTGTTCTTTTAAAGAGAGAGAGAGAGAGAGAGAGAGAGAGAGAGAGAGAGAGAGAGAGAGAGAGAGAGAGAGAGAAGAGAAACATCAATATGAGAGAGAAACGTTGTTCGGTTGCCTTTGGTATTCGCCCCAACCAGGAACCAAACCAGCAACCTAGGTATGTTCCCTAACTGGGAATTGAACCAATAACCCTTTGGTGTCCCAGATCATCCTCCAACCAACTGAGCCACCCCACCAGGGCAGGCCTGTTTCACTTTTGCCTGGAAGCTTGCTGGTGAAGCTTCTGGTTTCATAGATAATCAGTGCTTCTGCTGTCTCTTACGTGAACCCTACTTTGCAAATGCTCAAGATTATTGAGGAATCTTTGCTTTTCATACAAACAAACAAAAAAAATAATAAGGAGTAACTCCTCTTTAGCCTCATGGATTTGCTTTTCTTTCTTGTTTTATACAAAAAGCTGTACATATTTAATGTATATGATGTGATGAGTTTAGAGATAAATACAGACCTATTAAACTATACCCTGATATATGCCAGAAACTTATTCATCACCTCCAAAAGTTTCTTCCTGCCCTCTTTCTTTTCTTTTCTTTTTTTTAAGATAAGAATATTTAACATGAGATCTACTCTCTTAGAAAATGTTTACCATATACAGAACAGTACTGCTAACTATATATGTACTATACTATACAGTAGATCTCTAGGATTTACTCATCTTGCATTACTGAAATTATGTACCTTTTGATCAACTTCTCCACACTCCAGCCCTGGCAATCACCATTCTACTCTCTGCTTCTTTGAGTTTGACTATTTTGGATGCCACCTAAGTGGGCTCATAGGTTTCTAATATACATGCTGTGTTTCAAAATAAGACCTAGAATAAGAATTGTTTTGTAGTTTTTTTCCCCTCAAATCCTATGGTAAAATTGATAGCTTTTTAAAGAGTAGAGAATTAGGTAAGAGTTCACATTGTGAAAAACATGTATTTTGGATTAGTCTTGTTATCACATAGGATGTGCATGTACATACATTTCTGAATCAGCTGGTTCACTTGAAAGCCCAATTTCAAACTGTTCAATACGCCCATTAATAGCCATTGCTTACAGTGTGACATCTGCTCAATAAATCCAATGATAGTAAACAAAATAAGTTAAATCAATTCTACTATCATTTTATAAATACCATGCTTTTCTGCTGTTTTCTGAAAAAAGTCGTTGTGCCTATGTTATCTAAACCAATAGCAGTGATGTATTAAACTTACATTTAAATGCTGTAAGAGTAAGTTGTCAGCTGCGGACAATGGCACAGGTCCCCATGTATTGCTCCAGCAGGTGGGTATTTAGCCTAGTGGCAAGGAATGTATGGTGCTGGCAGGATTGGTGGCTCCATGTGAAGTGGTCGCCAAATTTCATGTCTGTTTCAGCATAAATTTCATCATAACTTTAAAATATCTTATATTATAGTGCCTGTGCTCTGAATATAGAGGTGATATGATGCAGTCATACTTTTCCTACTTGTTAAGATGATATGATACAGTCACATGGGAAAAGCATTTATGTTCATTTGTGCCAGGTTCCCATAATACTGCTGTTACACAAATATCTGTGGTATGGACCACTGGTGGCTGGTTGGCCTCCTGTCTGAGAAAGAGGAGGTGTGTATGAAAACAGGGGGCCCTGATTCACAGAACCTAACATGTTTGAGATGGAGGGGACCTGGAGCTTATAGAGACCAAACCCAGTTTTTGCCGATGAGGAAACTAAGTCAATAATTATATTTAAAACTGCTATTTATCTTTAAAACACTATTTTAATATGTTTGTTTAAAAAAAAAACTACGGCTTTAGGGATGTAAGGGGTGGAAAAAAACAAGAAATGGGTAATCCGCACAGGAGGAATGAAAGGATTCGTTAGCAGTGAGATTTCCACCATTCTGTAGATTTGGGAGGAAGGGGGCTTCATCTATTTCCAAGAATACAAAAGGCTGTGGAACAACCATTGTACTATTTCATGGAGGCCAGCAAATGGACAGGTAAAGCTGCCTGCAACCTAGGTCACTTGCTCCCACTCTGATCAGGATTTCCACTCAGGAATATAGACACCACTCCTCTCTGCAGGCCCATGCCCAGTGTTTGCCTCCACACCCTTCAGCCTTCAGCCAGTCTGCCTGTCTTTACCTTACTCCAGGGGGTTGGTCATGACGAAGGGTTGTTTCCACTGCTGACTCCTGAATAGCTGTGTATGAATGAAAATTCCTCAAAGCAACGCTTTCTTCTTTGCAAGATTTGTCTAAAAATAAAGGTTTTAGAAAGAAAAACTTTGAGCATATAATATTACCATAAAAATTACTAAAATAAGCATATCAATGAGAGGGTTTAATAGATCTAACTATATTGTTTGGACTCCAGCCCTGAATATTAAAATGATTGTCTTCCATTTCAGCACATCTAATAAATTTCCTTTTTATTTGCCACAACGTGACCACATCATTACTTTATAGTTACTTTTTTTTCCTTTTGGGGCTAACATGTGATAAAGAGCAACTCACTCAGCCTACTCGTGATGTGTTGTAAGGTAGAAGGGGTACTATTTGCCAGACTGAACTCTGCCTCTAACTTGCTACTTAATATTGGACAAATAACCTCACTTCTCTGAACCTCGAATGTCTAAAGTATAAATGAGGGCTATGTCTCCTTGTAGTTTTAAAGAAACTCTGCTGAGGTTTGGAGCCAGTTTTACAAAATTGTCACTGTGATTACTATTTTCATTATTCAGGTTGAAATCTAAAACCTAGTTGTTGGGATCACACTAAGCATTTCAACTTGGCAGTGTTCAGCTAGCCTTTCGCGGTTTATCTGGATGGGCACACGCGATGGTTAAGATGTCTGAAGAAGTACACAGAGTTTTTTGCGGTTGACTTTGATAAGACAAAGTGCTTTCTGCAGGGTGTGATTCGGATGAGCACACCAGGACACTCAGCCAAACTCATCTGAACTATCCAAACCCCTTGATTCTGCAAACTGGGTTGCAGATCTTTCAAGAACAGGCTTTCTCACAAAATTGTTGGCACTTTCTCTCCCAATCCCAGCCAGAAAAACAGTAAGCACAGCCTTTCTCATATCATTTTGGCATTTCTGGTCTTGGTCCAGGCTGGAAAATTGAAGTGCAAAAGCACTTAACTGAACATTTCAGAAGGTAAAGAAATGTTCAGTTCAAGTTTAGCTCTCAAATGGACAACGGGTTATTCTTTTATTCACTTCATCAGAACCCTAGATGGCAAAGAAATGCAGTGATTTGCCCTCAGCTTTTAAGGTTATCTACTATAAGTTACATGTTAGAAGAAGAAAATGATGCTTATGTGCCTCCGTAAAAGGCTAGTGGCTTGTGTGAGAATGTTGACTGGTAATCTCAACTCAGGTATCTCTACTTCAAACCTGGATTGAATAAATCATTAAAGAATTTTCATTAGGAAAACATAAATGATTACTATTTTGAAATGAGATATATACAACTCACTAAAGTTAATTTGCCTATTAAGTTAATAGGCAACTTAATATACACTTGCTTTTAACCATTCCTTGTCTCTCCCATATTAGCAGAACCCTTAATCACATTTGTGTCATCTCTGCCTTGATTCTAGTTTCATTTGCCTAACTCTCATTGTTCTGTGCCGTGTACATGTGCAATTCTCACAAGTTTGCCTCCAGTGATGGCCCACACTTTGAAAGCAGACTTGGAATTTCATTTTGTAGAGCTGATACACTAATTTGGGAAATGTCTGTTTTCAATACTGAAATTGTTCAGGTTACTATCTTCAACACATAATCATTACCCATAATTTGACATCTGGCTATTCTTTTGCTATTTATTAATTTTCAAGTTTGCATGACCCTGCAATGCCTGATGAAAACACCCACTTCAATATTTCTAAGATAGGAAGAAACTTCATGACTTGGATAGACAATAATTTACCCAATGAACACAAAAAACAATAACCACAAAAGAAAAAAATGTATGAACTAGATTTCATCAAAATTTAAAACTCTTAAAAAGACACCAATAAGAAAATGGAAAGGCAAAGCACAGACTGGAAAACATTTTTCACAAAACACATATCTGACAAAGTACTTTTATCCAGAGTACATAAATAATTCCTATAACTCAATAAGACAATACAATTAAAATGGACAAAAATGTTTAACACTTTATAAAAGAAGATATACAAATGGCCAATAAGCAAGTGAAAATGTTTTCAACATCATAAATCATCAGTGAAATTAAATTTAAAATTACAAATGAGAAACCACTGCATCCCCACTAGACTGGCTAAAATTAAAAAGACTAGCAATACCAAGGGCTACTGACAATGTGGAGCAACTAGAACTCTAATATATTGGTAATGAGAATGCAAAATGGGAAATAGTTTGACCGTTTCTTATAAGACAAAACATGCACCTGCACCTCAATAATCCCACTCCAAGAAAAATGAAAGCATATGCCTATGTAAACAATTGTACTTGAAAATTCATAGCTATTTTATGAGGTGTGGGGGGAGATCCAAATGTTCTTTAACAGGTGAATGGATAAGCCAATTGTGTTATGTCCATACAATAAAACACTACCAAGCAATTTCTTTAAAAGCATAAACTAAAATAGACATCATGAATGAATCTCAAAAACATACTGGTAGAGCTTTCTTCCAAGAGCTTTCTTTCAAGCAGTGATCACATTAGACAAGGCAAGTAAGGCCCACAAAGATTTAGTTTATTATTTACACTGACTTCAAACTCAGAAGTCCACACTACAGGTCTGCAGGTCTCAACATGTGTATAGATACACAGTCCAAGTCAAATCTTTTTACACAGAATACAAATGCTTATCTTTACAATCTCATCATTTATTGCTTCACAAACTTCTCCACAGACTTTCTTCCATGATAAAACTGGCTAGACCATTGTTTTCCACATTTTTTTAATTGTGATAAAAATACAGATAACATAAAATTTACCATCTATATTAGTTTGCTAGGGCTGCCATAACAAATACCACAGACTAGGTGGCTTAAACAACAGAAATTTATTTGCCAACAGTTCTTGAGGCTGGGAAGTTCAAAAGTAAGAAGTCAACAGACAGTTTCCAAATCTTAGCTATTATAAATTGTGCTGCTAGCAACATAGGGGTACATATGTCCTTTCTGACTGGTGTTTCTGATTTCTTGGGATATATTGCTAATTGCCCATCAGCATATGAGTGGATTAAAAAAACTGTGGTACATCTACACAATGGAATTCTACACTGCTGTAAAAAAGAAAGAACTCTTACATTTGCAACAGCATGGATGGACATGGAGAGCATTATGGTAGGCGAAATAAGCCAGTTTCTCCAATATCACATGATCTCAGTCATTTGTGGAATATAATGAACAACATAAACTGATGAACAAAAACAGATCCAGAGACAGAGAAGCATCAATCAGACAGTCAAACCTCAGAGGGAAGGCAGGAGATAGGGGGAGGGTAAGAGATCAACCAAAGGACTTGAATGTATGCACATAAGCATGACCAATGGACACAGACACCAGGGGGGTGAGGGCATGTGCTGGGGGTGAGGGTAGCCGGGGAGAGGTCGATGGGGGGAAAGGAGACGTGTGTAATACTATATGTAATACTTTAAACAATCATTTTAAAAAAAGAAATCAGCAGATTGCGTTTCTTCTGAGGCCTCTCTCCTTGGCTTGCAGATGGATGCTTTCTCACTGTTTCTTCACATGGCCTTTTCTCTACAGAACTATAAGACCCTGGGCTTAAATGGGGGAAAGAAATTGATTGTGGGGAGCTAGGAAAAGCCTTTCCAATATAAATCAAATTCCCCTTATCTTTCCCTTGCTCTTTCAAGACCAAGCTCTGAGCTCTGTCATTCTATCAGCATGATGTCCATCCTCTTACTGAATTTTAAAAGCTATTGGTTGGAAGGTAGTGGCTGCAAGATCATTTCTACTATAGATCTACTTTTGTTAGGTAATATTAAAATGTTCCTATTTTAGCTCTGGAGAAGCAATGGTTAGTAAAATAAATCTGACTTCAAGAAATGTAGAGGCAGTTACCAGGTAGTGTGATACCTGACACCACAAGTGTACATTCAGGGAGCTATGGAAAACCATTTTAAAAAAGGCAGCAGTCAGGTGCAGAAGCTCAGGCAAAGATTCTTGATACCTAATCAGCTGATAATCATAGTCATGGTCAGTAATACTCACTGAGTGTTTACTGGAGCCCAGGCATCACGCTTAAGTCCCACTCATTTAATGTCCATAATAGCCCTGAAAGGTACACCATCGTCATCACCATCATCCCCCTGGAGGCCCAGGACAATTAAGGATTAGGAAATGGGAGCCAAAATTCCAATCCAGGAAGAATCATCTTAGAGCCTGTGTTCTTAACCAGAGCACAAAACAGTCTCCCTGAGAGGAGAAAAGAGAGCCACCGGAGCAAAGACCTAAAGGGAGGAGAAAAAGCACATTCCATTTGAGGGTTTCGACATTAGATGTTCCATAAAGCTCAGCAAAAAGCACAAATGTAACAGGAAGGAGGAGAAAGGAGACTGGAGAAGCAGTCAAGGGTCAGATTGTGAAGGACCCTGCAAACCTCATTAAGGAGAAGGGAGTTAACCTGAGGACTTCGGGGAGCCATTAAAGAGTTTAGACAGGGAAATGATAAGGCCAGATTCACACATTCAGGAAATCACTCTAAGGGTGGTTTGAAAAATTGATTGAAAGGAAGTAAGACCCAAGGCAGGAAGATCCATTAGGACATTTTTGCATTAATCCACCAGAAAGATAACAGTAACCTAAATAAGCAGTGATGGTGATGGGGGACAGAATAGAGAGATGTTTAAGAAGGGGGACTGATAGAAACTGGTGGTTAATTGGCTGCAGACACGGAGAGAGAAGACAGGATTGGCATGAGTCTGCTCTATCTTTTGGTCACAGGATGAGAACACAGACAGGACAGAGTGAAAGCACTGAAGCTGAGGAGTCCCGTCAGTAGCATGCTGATTCCAAGAAGCCCTGGGAGAGCCAAGCAGATGGTCTAATTGATCTTCAGATCTGTACGTCAGGAGTGAGAGTTGGACTAGAGATGTTGATGTGAGAATTATCAGTTTACACAATTCTTCATGGAAACCAAAGTTGTGAGTGAACAGACCAAGGAGAATGAGTATTGTGAGAGAAGAGAACCTGAAGCTGAACACAGGCAGCGTTGTCACTTAAGGGCTACAGGGAGTTCACAAATAAAGCTGAAAAGCCACTGCCAGAAAGGCAGCTGGAAACGTCACAGAACATGTAGCCCCAGTTTCAGTCTCAAAGGATGACTGATTAGGTTTAGTTACGTACATCAAATCTCTGATGCTTTCAAATCTTTTAAAAAACAAATGGAGGTACTGTTGAAGCTGGATGGGGAAGAATTTGGTTGACAATTCTGCCACTAAGTTACTGAACATTAAGACATTCTGTTGAGGTGTGTTCTATACTAAAAATAGAAATATCAAACTGCATCAATTACACACACTCATTCTCAACTACCATTGAATTACCTTGATGACTGTTTCGTGGAGAAGGAAGAGAGATGAAAAGTACCTCGTCTTTTAATTACTAGAAATGTTTTTTGGTTATTTAAAAATAGTTGCTGCATGTATTTTTTTGTTACAGAGCATAAAAATCATCTTATTCAGGTAAAGCATATCAAGAAAGTTCAGTATAAAGCTATTAATTGGTCAAAATGCATTGAAAACTTGGAAATTGATTGAGAGAGCATTTTCAATAGTTTATGATAACTGGCTAGAGGGTTTCAAGCAGTTCTTGCAGGAATCAAGAGGAGATGTGGGGAAACAGGAGAGCTATACTATGTGGCTGACCTCTTTTCTACTTTTATTTACAGCCTGGTTCATTTTTCTCTGTCAATGGATATATTTTGGCTCACTTAAATGCCATCCTTTTCAATTATATCCAATCTGTTGTGATGAACAGGAAATGATTCCAAAAAAGCAAAGTGGGAAAGTTGAGATGGACCAGAAACTGTGCAACTCAGTGAAGCCACAGGGGTCTCTTATGAAACAGGAAATTTGCGTGTGATAAAGGAGAACTACTATAGGAAGGCAGAATACCATTTGGTCATGTTTTAAGGAACTATTGTGTTTTCTATAAACTTAAACCTTTTTCGGTTGAGTGTTTAAATTCATGAACCTTTTTGTAATAAAACCACAATACATTTTTCTGTTGGCTCTCCACTTCCTGATCTTCCTTTATGCTGATTTTTTTCTCGTTCAAACTTATGCCTTCTTTTAGCCCTAATCTTCCTGTGACAGCAGCTTGGAAATTTCAAGCTCTCCCCATTCACATTTGCCACCCACCCTACCATCAACACTTCACTCACTGATCCTTGGGTTTCCAGCTCTGACCTAGCATAACCTTGAGGCAGTCTTCCATGATTGACAGCAGTTACATTTACAGTCTTGTTTCTCAGAGGCAGAGAAAAAGACCAGAAGATTTGCAGTGGCAACAGCCAAGGTATTTTATGTAAAGAATTGTGGGTTACAGAAGCTTTGCTAACTTGTACAGGAACCAAAATTCAGGTCATTCCTAATACAGATAAGCCACACAGCATTCTGTGACCTTTCTGGGTTTTCTTTTGGAGGTTGTTGGTTTTTCCTCCGCTTCTTCTAGTCTGAGTGGTATTGTTTGATGTGGGGAGGGGGGTAAAAAGGAAGTAGTGGAGGTATGGGCAGTCTTAATCCCACTCCTTACTTCTCTCCTGTGTTCAAACTTTCTGTTCCCTTTCCTGTCTTCCTCCCCCCCCCCCATCTTTCCAAATCCTCTTGTCCTGATTTTCTTTCACCATTCCCCACCCCTGCCTAAATACAGAAAGGCAGGGTACAAGGTCAGAGGAAGGTCAGAGCAATTAGACTTGGTGGGGACACTATTCTGGTTCTTACACACATAGACACATGTACCTTAATTTGTAAAGCTTAAATCATAATTTCACAGGCGGGGGGAAGTGTTTCTTTCTGGCATTTCAACCAGAACAAAAGTCACTGAAATAAAGCCTTTTTGAAACTCAATTTATCATTAACACTGCCAGCAATATCAGTTCAGCTTTAAATATGACTAAATATTATATCCTATCCCATGTGTTTTCAAATATCGTGTTGACAGAACATTCTGGGCCCTTTTAGAAATGCAAAGAACAGAGCCTACCTCTGGGTAGGTACAAATGTTTTAAGTTATTCTCCTTTAAAATAAACATTTGACTGAAAGCTCTAATTCTGATTGCATATATGCCTTAAACTCTAATGCTGACATAAATTTTTAGGCTGTTGTTTGACTAGACTCACAGACTCCCAGTTTCTTTCTTTCTTTCTTTCTCTTTTTTAATCTTTTAAATTCGAGGGATTTTTTTAGACTCTACAACAAATGTCCTTCTCTGTAAAATCAGGAATACCAATGATCTCAACCTTAGACTGAAGGAATGGCTTCTACTCAGGGATTAATGGAACTCTGAATTAGGAATTGGTTCTCTGATGGGTGCTATTTTGTATTAACAAGGCAAAATGCCAAAGTAAGAGGTAAAGCTGTATTTTCTCAGGACCAAAATGTATTTCCCCTTTGTTCCTAATATAGTCAAGAAAAAGAAAATTGTCTCTGTATATGTTTTAAGATGTTGTTTCCTTCAACTTCTGAGTTCTGTCTTTTAAGTTTCTGTTGGTTTATCTACCAAATTAAAAAAGAGAGAGAGAGAGAACAGGGGCATATATCAAGACAGAAGGTCATGGGAGGGGCATGCAAAATTAAAGTCTTTTTAAAGGCATTTTACACAATGCTTCAATGGTTAAATCACTCTTGCTACTCCTAGATAATAGTCCCTTTAAAGCAAGGATACTTTGGACTCCTCTGCTGCTTATACTGTTTACTCTGAACCTTTATATTTGCATTTCTAAATTTTATCTCTCATCACAACTACATTTTATTATTCTGTCTCTGGAATAGTGAATAACGATTCCATTTTTTATGAGATCAACTGTGTTTTAACAAAAGTCTTTCTGGAGGGGTGTGAAATCAGCTCACTTGATTTCAATAATTTCTCCCATTTACTGTTCTCCTTCTCAGCATCACATTAGGATCCTTCATTTTGTCCCTCTCTTTGGCAAAGCACAAGTGTGGCTTGGAATGAGGGGACTGTGTGGTTGCCAGGGTGACCCCAAGGACCAGTTATTGCACATATGGTTCTGCAAATGGAAGTTCCTCAGTCGGACCCAATGGCAGGAAAGAACATTTGCAAACTTGCCCAGGGCAAAGCTGGTGTAAAGTTTCAGATAAATGTTCAGAATTAACCACCTCCTGTTACTCCTAAGGTACAAAAATAATTCCATGAAAATAATTTTCAGTTTTCCTTAAAGAAGAAAAGAACACACTCATAGCTCTAAAGGGAAGAACATTCTTTGCTTTGAGGGGTATTCATAACAGATTTGATTAATGTATGCAGGAGACTATGTAGATGCTTAACTGCAAAAAGGTTTAAAAGTTCCCATTTTAATTATTGAAGGATTGGAATCAGCAACAAGTTAGCCTGGGGCTCGTGAGTTGCCACTTCACATCAGTGAGTCCAAGACTGATTTGCAATATCATCTAATAACATTTTTACTGTTTCCACAACTTTATAGTTTGCACAGATATTATATTTTAAGCCTCCATTAGTCCAAGCACTGGCTGGAAATACCAGAGCAAAAGAGTAGTGTGTTACCAACATGCAGTGGACAATCTGGGTTCCATGATCTCTGAGAGGAACATCTTGCTCTGTGCTTTTTCTAGAATTTTGTGCAGGTTTGTTATGATTCTATATTTCACTAGGCAGAAGAAAAGAAAAGTATTTACCAATTAGTGTGTATTGGGTGTTTTTCACATTTTATATTTGACAAGTAGTATTTCAGCTTAAATTGAATGGTTATTTAACATTATATGGATTAGAGTTATTTTGGTAAGACTTGGATTAGTAATGCTACTTTTTAAAAAAACTTGCCAATCTGGTCAAATCATTGCATTATTTTAAACTCAGCAAAAGTTTACTTAGCATGTCAAGATTTAAGAAACAATACTTTCAATTGTTATATAATGTGGTGAGCATTTAGTATCCTATATAATAAAAGCCCAGCAACCATATGGCAGAACAACCAGAATGACCACTTGACCAGTCACTATGAGGTGCACTGACCACCTCTCTGTCCCTTTCCCCAGCTAGCAGACTCCCATCACCGGATGGCGAATGAGAACCTGGGGATGGGTGGTGAAGGCCCCTACCCTGCCAGTAGCCCCACACACAGAGGGCAACCTGCAGCAGGGGTGGGACCAGTGAGCTGGCGAGAATAGCTGACCTCTCAGTCCCTCCCCATGACTGTCAGGCTCCAATCTCCTGATGGTGAATGGGGACCCAGAGGTGGGTGGCAGGGGATGCGGGTGGCACCAGGCCAAGGCCCCACCCCACTGATCACCCCACACACAGAAAGCAACGCACAGAAAGGGCGGGGCCATGAGCAGGAGAGATTGGCAGACCTCTTGGTTCCTTCCTTACTGTCATCAGGCCCTGATCACCCAATGGCAAACTGGAAACCCGGGCCAGTGGCAGCCGGCTGCTGGCAGCCGGGGAAGATGGCCCTGATCACAGGTTAGGCCTAGAGACTGTACCCACACACTAATTTCGTGTGCTGGACCTCTAGTTGAATATAAATTCATTATCAAACATGATTTTCAAGCTATTGTTAATTATTTCTAATTAGACAGCTTCACTTAAGATTAAATAGAAGAGATAGTTCAATTCACCAAGTATTGTCAGGTATAATAATTTGCTTAGTAGATATATATTTCAAGATCCACTTGATAAACTTCATTCACTATCATAACCATAAAAATTATGAAGATAGTTTACAATGTTTAGATAAAAATTATTTTATGAAAATCCCCAATCATACATAATATCTGAACCCCAAAATAGTTGATTCCAAGTCCTATAGCAACTTCAAAAAGTCCAACGTTCCTTGTGTTATATCAAGAATTTTATTGACGCTCTATCACATTGTGTTTGGAAAAAACTAAAACAGAAAAAAATAAGATTGAAGAGTAGAATGAAAATCATTTGACAGATGTTTCTAGTTTTAGTTTGGACAGTTAGCACTAGAAATAAACATTTGTAATCTATCTCATCTTGTTTGACAAATATCAAGATATGTTGCTTTAAACACCAAATTTTGGTATTTAGGAATTTTCAGAAGTGTGACTAGATCTTTTAGTTTGAATGGGCTAGCAGCACATTTGCTCATTCTGTCTGCTTAGTAGGCAAAATATTGGTAGATATCAGATTTACCATCAGCCTTATCTCCATTTAATATCGTTCTGGTCACTGTATTCTTCCCCCATGGACTGTACCCTCTATCTACACCTACTAATCTTGATTAACAGGTACTACTACCACTTCCCCTTCAGATGACTACCCAATGTTTAGTGTAGAAACATCTCTTTAGTATATCTAGATCCTGAAACCATCCATATCAATGTGATGAATTACTTACAGTATAAGTACCTGTAAATTTTCCCCTTCAGGGTCACTCCAGATTTCAATGTTATACTTGTGTTTTAATAAATATATGCATTCAAATATTGAATTATCTTCCAAAGATACTAGATACACATGATTATGTTTCTTATCCAAGTTGATCAGAATTTAGTGTTCTATTTGAGAATACCTGCTGTCTTGAAATCCATACCTGGGCAGCAACCCCTCAAGAGCCTATTTCCAATGACACTGGATGCCTTATATATTCATTTGGGCTACACAGTACAAAATGTACACAGTACCATAGAGCCACAATTTAAGTATTTTCATTATCAAGGAAAATTATACCCAGATAGGATTTAGATACAAAATGGGGTTTTCTAGGAACAAATGAAAGGTAAGGCCCTTGGAAAACATAAAAAGTCTATGTACATATTTATCAACATAAAATATAATTATTTTGCATAAATATTAATCATCTGGCCTCTAAAATTCACTTTCAAAAATGATTATTAGTGGTTCTGT
Organism: Murina feae; assembly: GCA_004026665.1. Taxonomy (NCBI): domain Eukaryota; kingdom Metazoa; phylum Chordata; class Mammalia; order Chiroptera; family Vespertilionidae; genus Murina; species Murina feae. The sequence continues at coordinate 7,899 of PVJC01001705.1, read as the reverse complement.
AAGAATAATGGCCAATTCTTTCAATAATCCATTATTCATACCTATTGATTAGAAGTTCTTAAAGTTTTTTAAATTACTTCCTATTCACCCATGGGAAATGGCTATTCTTGTAATGTCTCCAGTACTTCCTATTGACTAAATTCCTAGTCTTTTTTTTTTTTTATTGTTAGAGGCAAATTCATTTTGTTTCCTTCATTTATAAGTGGATTTACTTTTCTCTACAGTATCTCTTTTAAATTGATACACTTATCTTGTATGGACCCATCCTTTTCCTCTAGCCCTTTCTTCTGGAAGCCACTCTTATTCTTATTTTTTGATGCTTTTATCTGTATATCTTAAAATAAATATATTTGAAATTTTATCCTTTACAATTCTAAACTTTCTCTTGAATGTAGTTATATAAGCTTTCTTTTATGAGGATATATTGAATGCTTTCTTTTCATAGTTTGAAAAAAAGAGATGGGCTTTAAGAAGTTCAGAAATCCTCTGGACATTTATGCAAAACCTATATATGTTCATTTGTGGAGAAAATCCATCCATTTCAAAATTCTTAGAGGGTTTAGAGAGACAAAAGAACATAAACTCCTCGTGTGAGCCGTCCATAGCCCACGCGACTCCCACATACACCACCCCACACGGCTCTCCCAGCCATGGCTGTTTTGTCCTCTCTAGGTGGCAGTTACATTTCCCTCAGCTAAGAAAGGGGTCAGAACTGGCTCAGAAAGACACCCTCAGTCACACAAGTGTTAATATTTAACAAGTTGCTGGTTCCCATGTGTATCTCATTCACCTACTCTTTTTCGTGGACTAAGACCAGCTTTAGTTTTGCAGCCAGGGCAAGGGGAGATAGTTTTGTCATTCTAAAAATTATAAAGAAAAAAGTTATATAGTGTCGTTTTTATGCTGTGACTGGCCTAAGAATTTACCCATGGCTATTTCCAAGGAATATGCACTACAAGTTCCACTCTGATTTCCACATGGTCCTGCCTATGTAGGTCACTCTAAGAAAAGGCAAGGAAACATTTTATTTCGTTATTTTTTAGCTTTTCCTCTTAAAGATCAGCATTTGGTTATTCCAGCTCTATAACTCTAGGCCAAATCTTTCTTCTGCTTTCCAGACTCATATATTCAACTCTACGGTCTTTCTCCATCTGGACACCCACAGGCATCCCTCCCTTTCCCCCTACATCCCTGCCTACCCCGACGCCACAAAGATAAGAACTTTCTCATTTATATTTGGTTACCTGTCTAACATATGCTTGGTCCTAACTGGAGGTCTATGAATGTTTGCAAATACACAAATAAAGGTAACCAATTTCAAACCAGCTTTTTATTTAGTTATTATGTTTAATTCCTTATTCTGTCAATGGATTATACTAATTAAGACAATTTTTACTAAATCTACACATAATGAGCATAAAATAAGAATATGACCATAAGTGTCTTAAATTTCTTAGCTTGGGCCTACGTTATATATTAGGATATTAAAAATGGACCATTTCTATTTTAGTTTGAGTATAGATCAGAGAACATTGATTGCAGATATTCCCAGTTTCCAAAGTAGAGTGGTGTACTAATTATGCGTGGCATCAGCATGCATTTTGACTTGCAACAAAAGAAGTAACTAGATCAAGTTTGAGATTGCAGGGCCCATTGAAGAACACGTCTGGAGAAAGGTGTTAGAGTGCTAGCTAGGGCAGTTCCCTCCCCTGACCTGGGGGGAGGAAGGAGGCTGCCTGCCTTCACCTCATGTCAAGTGGAAGGAGCTGTGTGTGTCTCCCCTGGAGTGTAGGGACCTAGCAACCTGGCAATGAAACCACACGGGAAAATAACCTCTAAGGAAGAGATTGGTTAAAGAGGCTGGTGACGGTGAAGAAAAAAAGCTTTATTAGAAATAAATTGTGATAATAAACATGAGAGTAAAGGCAAAGATGTATAAATATTTTCCATGAACCACATGTTGGCCATAAAGGAGAGAATCAGGCTGGAACCATTTTAAATTTTGTCTAAGAGGACTACATGAAAGGGTGACATGACTCTCCCAGGGGGGACGGAGGGATGGACTATTACATGCCCTGGGGCCAGAGGGAATGTAGAATAACCAGCTGGAAGACAGAGACTCACTGCCTTTGTCCCGGGAAGTTTACTCAGGTGTGCCCAATGGGATGACTTTCAAAGAAATCTATAAAAATATCCCCTAAGAAAGATCAGCTTTGAACAACCAATGAGACCAAAGAACCCCAATGTCAGACCAAGGTATTTCCTGCTTGTTCCCTCTCTTCCTTCCCCCTCACAACTCTGGAGGAAGCAGAGGCAGCCAAATAGGGTGAACAGGGAGAAAAGAAATAAAATACAAAAACATAGAGTTTTTCTCCATATCTGCCTACCACTGCAGACTCCAAGCCAGAACACTTCTAAGCCGGGGTACAGGGAGAGGGGATGGGGTGGAGGGGGAGATCCTTAATTTGATATAAAGTGTGTGCTTTTGCTATGATATGGGACTTGAAATGAGAATTGGTTTTATGACAAAATGGACTACAAGGCTTTTGATTTTCTGAGAGAGACTGAAAAAGGCATGGGACCTGCCAATATTTTATCCAAATTGCAGATAAGACCTATTCAGAGCAGGTTTGAATGAACACAGGCAAAAGGAAGCACTTTCCAGTTTTATCATACATCCTATGGGCTCCTATTACTTCCACAAATTATTACCATCAAAATCCAAAATTATGCTTTGAAGATCAAATTAGTTAATGTTAGTAATGTGGTAATGTCAGGACATAAAATATTTTCTCTGAAAAATGATGATTCACTTACATCATCCAAGGTTGCAATTCTAAATTCTATATCTTGCAGCTATGGAAGCAATTAATGGCAATATCTCCATATTCATCCATGAAAATCTTTTTCTTGACTTTAAAATATATTTTATAGTAATATAAGTAAATGTGCCACCAAAATAGTTTTCATTAAAACATTTTGTCATGTAACCATGTTGAAAATTGTACATTTAAACTTTGTTATTATTTAATAGGCTACATTAAATTTACCAGTGGGTACAATAACAAAATATATTATAAATTATCTTCTAAAAGCAGATCTATAATTCAGTAGAACAAGGTAGATTTTCTACATATTATAGATAAAGAAGTAGTAAACATTTTAGATGATAATGATGTTTGGTTTATAAATCATTATTTAGCACATGCTAAAATATAAAGAGTCCCTGAAGAAGTAATTTTAAAATGGCATATAAGAAGGCTTATTTGCTCATACTGTGACTAAACTTAGTCTCACCATCCACTTGGTCTGTCATATCTTCTTAAAGTGGAAAGTAGACATCCAGATATAAATTCTGAGAAATAGTTCATCCTAAACAGAACAGAGTGCTGAATAAAAGGGTTCTTCCAAATCACATCCTGGCATCAAGTATGTCTGTAAGGCAGAAACCAGGTAGATGAGAAAGGAGATAGACTTGGTTATTCAATTGTCTGTCTTTTATTCACACTGCACTGAGCATTTGCTACTCCCAATTTCTTCACACCCTGGCACTTTTGTGTGTTGTCCTGATGGAACCTTTGCTTTTGCTGATCAGTGGGCCTTTAAGGCTCTAAAAAACTTGTATTTCTACAGATAAAGTGATACAGAATATATGCCAAATTAAGAAATTATGCCCTGCCAATGTTGCTAAATGGTTAGAGCATTAGCCTGTGCAACAAAGAGTCTCAGGTTTGATTCCAGGTAAAGGGCACATATCTGAGCTGCAGGTTCAATCTCTGACCCAGTGAGGGCACATGCAAGACACATTCAATCAATGTGTCTCTCACATCAATGCTTCTCTCTCTCTCTCTCTCTCTCTCTCTCTCTCTCTCTCTCTTCTCTCTTCTCTCTTCTCTCTTCTCTCCCTCCCTTCCACTCTCTTTAAAATAAAATCAATGGAAAAATATCCTCAGGTGAGGATTAAAAGAAATGGAATTGAGTGGAAAACAGAGGAATTGAGAATACACCCTATAATGTCATCCACTAAGACCTTGGGGAGGGATGTGGGGATCGCCCCAATACTTGTTTGGATCCTCCTTGGCTGCATCTCAGGCCACTGCCACAGATCACCTTCCTGACCAACTTTTCCCAAAGATGTCTCAGTATAGCCATCTGTCAACTACTTTCCTTCCGGATTTATGCCAGCACAGTGTCACCCCGAAACTGGCCTTACATTGGAATCTCCTTTGCTCCCATTGAAATTTCTAAAGGCTTCTCAGTTTTGACAGGATTTGGGGTCTTCTTTTAGGCTCTTAACACCTCCTATAGTGACAACTTGCCCTCCACTTTTATATTTACTTATAGTCCTAGTTTATAGACCCCTGTTGATAAATCATAGCCATGTATTTCCTTGAATTTATCACTTGCACAAATACACATTCACATCCACATACACACTCTTTTCACAGGTGTACTCACAACAGAACCAATTTAAAATACCTTCCCAAATCCTGCCTTCTCCCTCCAGCCACCATTCCCCAACCCTGGCCTCTGCTACTTTTCTTGCTTTCTGCTGGGAACTACCTTAGAAAAGGTGTAGGCCACTCCTGTGGTGGAGAAGCCAAGCGAATATCCATGCTCATCACCAATTGGTAAGGAGAAACCCTGGTTTTCCAAGCAGCTATCCACAAGTTCCCAGGAGTTAATTCCTCTGATTTAAACCAATAAAGTACAGGAGGTGGAAAAGAGCTGTTGGATAAATGCCCGTATATCTGCAGTAGACCCTGAGAAGATTCACTGTTCCAAACAGCTTCTCTGGAGACATTCTACATGACTTAACCTAATCTGTATCTTTTGTTGCTGTTCCACAATGCACTGTGTGGATTTGTTGCTTTTCTTCCCTGTCTCCCTTAAAATCCTTAAAATTTTCCCTCTCTCTTACTTCCTTGAGATTGCACCTTCCAATACATCATTAGCAATTATCTGTTGTCTAAGGAATCTATGTAAAGAGAGTGTAATATAAACTATTTGCCATGATCAATTTATTATTTGACAGTTTTTTCTCATGTTTAATGTCTCTCTTTTAAACACTAAATGGAGGGCAATTTTAGCTTTTTATGTGGTTCCCTTTATTTATAAATGTGTGTCCTGAAGATTTCAAGATATAATCATATCTTATCAATATAGTGTATATTTTTAATCATTAATAATTATTTTCAAAGATGACCTAGCATTATTGCATCTGACTAAATGATAAAATTAGTTGGAAGGTCAAGAGGAGGGTCTTCTGAGATAATCAGAATCAAATCTAGATTGAATTTGCTAGAGCTGATGTCACTTCAAACTGTTGGATTTATGTGCATAAGGATTGAGCTGGACATTTCTCCTTTTTATGTTGTATTGAGTTGTTCTTTAAATTATAGAATACAGAATTAAATGCTCAAAGAAGAAATCTTTTGAGTTACAATGTCCCTGAATCAAATGCTGTAAAGATGAAGTAGCTTTGCTGTTATGTCTGTCAAAGCCTTTTAGCTATACTTCACATTTGGTGCCTTTATATTTGTTCTTCTATTTCTATTTTGTTAAATAAAATGTTGGAACCTATACCAAGAAACACAGATTGTCCATAACAGCATGAGACTTGGACTGTGGTTGGAAATAATTTAAATGAAACATTACATGAAAACTGAAGAAGTTTCCAACTTCCCAATTTAACTTGTGTATAAATTATACCCCTCCTCAAAAATATTGTAACACAAGACTATTACATTAAGACATCTGGGTTTCTAAATATATGATAGGTAGATTATATTTGTGTATAGATTATATTTTAAAAGGAATAAAAATTAAATATATCCTTATATATTTTTAAAAGATTACTAAACCCAACCAGAATTAAGTATCAAACATAGAAAAAGTCCCCAGAACTTAATGATTGCTTGAAAAAATTCTCACCTAAAATATAAATTATGCTTTTAAAGAGAATTCTTACTCAAAATATACATCCTATGATCAGATAAAGGGCATTCAATGATAAAAATGTAAATAATCATGCAAATGCTTTTCCAGTTGGACAACTAGAAATATTCATTTTATTCCACATTTCTCCAAAATGCTGTGTTGCTTATCAAGTTTTAAAATAACTGCTTCCGTGTCCACATTTTGGCAGCCACAAACTATGGCGTGACTAGAACTTTGCTCATGTTACTTTGGATTCACAGGCTGTGTCTAAATGAAGCCTCTGGGTTGGATTGCTGCATACAGAATCTAGCCAAATTGGTTGCGAGATCTTCATCAGATGTTAAGATATCAAAAGACCCAATTATTAAAGACATTTTAAATCTATAGACCCAGACATAGTCTAGGTCATGGCTCAGCATATGCCACAGAATGACAGAAGACATTTGGAGACTGATATAACTGTTAGAGTTGATAACAGATGACCCTGATTGGTTCTAAAAATTGGTCCTGACATAATCACACATTGTGCTACCAAAGTTTCCTAAAGAAAATTATCTCCATTCCTGGCAGGGTGGCTGGTGTTGTTGGAGCATCCTCAAGTATAACAAAAGGTTTCGGGTTCAATTCCTAGTCTGGGCACATACCTGAGTTACCAGTTCGATCCCTGGTCTGAGTACACATGGGAGGCAACCTATCAATGTTTCTCTCTCACATTGATGTTTCTCTCTATATCCATTTATCTGTCTATCTCCCTTTCTTCCTTCCTCCCACTCTAAAAAACAATCAATGGAAATGTATCCTTGGGTGAGAATTTAAAAAATAGAAAATTATCTCCAGCCCAATTATGATCTTCTCTGTAGAGAAAATAGTAGATATACCAATAGGAAAATATAATGAATAATGTTATCCTCATAAATTAGAAAACTTAGATTAAATTAACAAATTTCTATAAAACAATAACTTACCAAAACATACTCAAAAAGATAGTAACAACCTGAGTAGTCCCATAGCCTAAAGAACACTGAAGTAGAATTTAAAACCTTCCCATAAAGAAAACAATTGGCCCAGATAATTTTATAGGCAATTTCTACAAAACTTTAAGGGAACAAACAATTCCAATTTTATACAAACTATTCCATAGTATAGGAAAAACAGAAAAGTGAGGACAACTAATTTTATTAAATTTTGATACTACAGCAAACCAAATAAGGACAGTAAGAAAGGGGAAATTACAGGCAAATCTCATTTGTGTACATAGATCCAAAAATCACAGATAAGATATTAGTAAATTAAGTCACTATTCCATTTCTATCAAGAAGACAAAATTGAGACTTGTGGTTTTATCTCCAAAATATAAAGAGCTTAGAAGTTGTCGTCCCCATCCTTACAACAAGAAAAAGCTGGGCAAATTGAAAATCATTTCTTGTATCTATCAGGAAATGGAGGTTGAAAGACAAACTGCCACCCCAAACCTGGAGAGAACCACATCCAGGAAGACATAGCAACTAAGGCCTGCTTCACCAGAGCAGAAGTTGCCGGAGCCATAAACTGTGAGGGACAAGTGAACAGCCACTTTGCCCATTGCTGAAAGCTAAATGTGGACTAACTTGAGAGTGAGAAACTCTTGGGACTGCAAGCTTAGAACAGCCCTCAGGTGGCCTCTCTTTCCAGGAATGTCAACAGGTTATCACTTGAGAATCTGAGGGATGGAGAAAGATGCACCTGCGGCTTCAGCATGGTGAGGGAAGAGTAATCCTGATGAAATCTAGAAATATAGCTACAATGCAACCCAACTCCTAGTAACGTTATCATAAATCCTCACACTAAAGCCCTATTAAATTAGTTCCAATTACCTCATACAATTTGTCTTGCTTACAACAAAAAATTAAAGGATGCCAAAAGGCAAAAAAAAAAAAAAAAATCCCATAATCTGAAGAGATAGAGCAATCATCAGACAAC